>JAMLFT010005741.1:0-17105 GCA_026544285.1 Pachyrhizus erosus
TCCCAAATCTCCTCATTGAAATTTTAAAAATTAACTTTTTGTTCACTCATATTCTGTTTGCTTAATAATTATTTTTTAAAACCCAATTCCCAATTTTAAACTATTATTCATTTGACTTATACCCAGAGAGCTTTAAAACATAAGAAACTTTATTGAAATTGTTTCTTGTGGGTACGACAATCAGTACACTTGCCGAAGGAGAGAAAAATACCTAACAGTTATTCTTATTATAAACATTGTTATGTTGTCTAAACATTTTTATTTAATCAGTGATATTATTATTTCTATGTTGTACGGTAATACTTGTGTGTATTTAATGTCTCTACTAATAGTAGAGAAATATTTATGTTTTATGAAACTATCTCAAGTATATTGTAATTGGATAAATAACCTTAAGATAGAAAATGAAATACGAAATTGTCATTGTTTGCAAAGTTTGCTCAAACAAAGGTTGAATGAAAGTTGAGCAATGAACAATTAATTGATGTGAAAGAAAGTACCACAAAAATGTTACCTATAAGTTCAAAACTAGTACCAAAAGGGAATTTATGAGTGGAAGTGAGAACAGAAGGATAAATCAAAAACTTAATAAGTGAGAATTAAGAATGGAGATTGCATAGGTTGACTACAAAAGGTACTTGAGTTGTACGCAGGCTCTAGTGAGTCCTTGGGGTAAATAAGGTGTCAAATTGTGAATCGCTTGGAGAAAGAGGGCATCACAGAATCGGCTTGGTGTCCATGATAAAGTGGAGCTTTGTCAAGATTCGGTTGAGAGTATCATAGACCGAGTACCAGGTAGGATATGTACTCCCAATCCAAAATGCAGACTTTGATTTTTATTAATACGCTCGTGTAAGTTCTTCTAGAGATACAAGTATCGGAGACTATGAAGGGTCCTAAATGATTCGAAAATCCTAATTAGGCACGATATAGTGAGATGAGAGCATGCGATAACTAGAAATTATATATATGTGTGTATGTGTGCATGCACGCTTGAGGATATATGACTCACTCTTACACCCCCTACTTTTCAAATGGTCAACAATTTTCATCCATCGTTCTGCCTGACGATCATCCCTCTAGAGGGAAACTGGACACATTATCCTCTTTTGAGAATGATACTTTTACTGGATACGCGAGGTTTGCCTTTTTATCAACAAAGATAATACCACATGGGCAAGTTTTTCATATCGACATTCTAGTTATCATGACACAAACCCTACCTTCCTGATATATGGGATTTCCATTAGATGTTCCACCTGCTCCATGATGCTCCCAACCTTTAGCAACTCCAAATCCACTTGTTGGTCTCGCTACAAATGGAGTTAGTAGTTTAGAGAGGAAAAAAAAGACTTTCGAAAAAGAGGATCTCTATGAGTGCTTAGATTAAAATGGGGATTATAAACTTAAGTAATATTTAAGTGATCAATATTTTCCTATTTTGGATGAATATATAATTACAGTTAATATTTTGAGATATAATAGTTGTACTCTCGACATGATCAATATATATATATTAAACTAAGTTTTAAATAATGAGCAAATGATGTGGTGATAGTTAAAGTATTTGCAAATTGTAACTCCCTCACGAGTGATGTTTATTAAGTTCCATTATGTTAATTAAAATAAAAAATCTTTTTGAAACTAAAATTCTATTAAATCATACGAGTGAAAAAGGATATTACATTAATCACCTTAATAAATAATTATCTTAATTCCTATAATTATGCATCATTTATATTTTTATGAGATACATTTGTCTAAAATAAATCTTACTAATTTTCTTAAATTTAATTTAATTTTTTATAAATATGAATTAAAATAAATTATTATTATTAGTTAATTTAAATTATAAGATAATTTTAGTATCAATTAGAATATTTAAATCATATTTAATTATTGAAATTCAATATTTCATAATTAAATAATTGATTTAATAAATTACTAGCCCAATTATTATAATTAGTATAATTTTAATCAAAATATATACATGTATTGTCAATTTCAATGTGAAAATTAAAAGCATCTTATTCATTACAATTACTTTTAAGTAATATGATTTTGTTTTTTCATAATTTAACAATAAAAAAATATATTTACATTTTCATGTAAAAAATCTTTTATAGTGCATTTTTTAAAATAAATTTCATGAGATTTTTTAATTTAAATTAAAATATATAATTTTATTATTCATTAAATTATTTTACATTATGATTAATTATTATAATTAAATACTTCTAATTAATAACCTTAATAAATAATCACTTTAATTACTATAATTATGTATTTATATTTTTGTTACAAAAAAAGAAGTCTGACCAACACTTTCTTAAAATAAATGTTGTAATTTTTTTAATTTAAATTTAAATTTACTATAAATTTGAATCAAAATATATATTACTGACGGTACCATAGTTATTGATTTCTAGGAATAGAGTTAGATTGATGGTTTATTTTGAGGAGGATTTGATTGATGACATTATTAATGATGATGGATAGAAAAAATACATGTCATGAAGAATTCAACTTTAGATATGTTGGTGTCTAATGTTCTAAACAGTAACGGGAGGATGACCTATAAACACTTGCATCAAATGGTTATGATAAGAAGAATTTTAAAAAGTTTCCTAAAAAGTATATGCAGAAGAATATTTCTCATAGATCTATTCAAGGTTTTTGACTGTTTATTTTAAATGAGACAAGTGGATGATAAATACATCACTATGACTATTGAAAATTATAAATAATTCTATTACAAATACATATATTTTTTTTTTCAACGATCTTTATTAATGAATGATTAGATGATTTTGAGTAGTTTATAAGATAAGTTTTCATATATGAAAACATGTTATCTATTATATCGTAGATTTTTTTTTAAAATATTTTAAAGACATTACAAAAATTTTATAAAATAAAATAACATGATTTTTAATTTGATAAAATTTCAATTTATAAAAATATAGTTTAGTTATTATCTATTAAATTTTTCGTTTCAATAATTAAAATAATAAAAAATATATTATTTATTTAAACATATATAAGGACATTACAATTGACATTAAGCTTGTAAAGATAAATAATGAAACAAAACTATGAAGAAAAAAAAATCAATGTATTCTTTAATCAACGTGACCACATAAAATATAAAGCGAATAAAACTTCACATTATTTAAATAGAATTAGGGATGTATTCTGAAGTTATTATTTGATGAACAAGAACATTAATTTCGATTGGAATAAAAAAAATTTAATTTATATTTATTCAAGTTAATTTAAATTAATACTTGACATTTTGATTATTTTCACATTAAATTATTTTTGAAATTTAATTCAAAATTTTTATTATGATAATTTTCCTTTTAATTTGAACTATTCTAAAAAATAATTACATATTAAATTATTTTTCACGTGAATGTTATATATTAATTTATTTTTGCAAGCAGTCATCCATTCTAAATTAGAATATTGATCTATAAAATTATTTTCACATTAAATGTCATGAGAAGTCAAATACAATAAATTACTTTCCTATATAATTATTGGTCCATAAAATTTCTGTTGAATTATTTTTCTATATGAATTCCGTTTTTAATTCTGTTATGATTAATTCTATTTTAAATTGAATTAGTTTCAAAAATAACTTTCCTATTAAATGATTTTTGTACATAAATGTCACAATAAATTATTTCTATAAATAATTTTGGTTCATCAAACTTTCATATTTTTGTTTTTAATTATATTATGATTTAATTTATTTTTATTCAAATTGATAATATTTAAAAATTAATTCAAATTGATAATTGAAATTTTGATTATTTCACTATTAAATTAGTTTTAAAATTTAATTCCATGTTTATTATCATTGTGATATTTTTTCTTTTACATTAAATTATTCTTGTAGATAAATATCACTTATTTAATCATTATTTTTTAAAAAAATCCATTTTAAATTACAACTTTGATCCATAATTATTGTATATATCAAAATTTAAATAGTTAAGTATTATTTAAGGTAATAAGAATATTATTATTATTTATATTTTCTAAATTCATAAAGTGGAATTAATAATAATAATTATTATTTAAATTTATTTAAGGTAATAATCTATAATTTGAATCAGATTCATACAATAAGATTTTGTAAATTTTTAAATCAATTATTACCAATAAATTTATGAATCCACAAATAGATAATAAGATTCATGAATGTATTGATAATACATTTTTTCATAATAAATATCATATTTGTCCCATCTCATAAAAGCAAATAAATATGTTTTTGTTTTCAATTTCAACAATCTGGAAAGAATAAAAACTTACCAAATAATATAATTTGTTTAAAAATCTACCATGTACGTCAACACAAATAATATTAAAATAAAAATTAATTTAAACAAATAACTACATAATATTTATCACATTGAATCAAACTTTCAAATAAATAAATAAAATACATAGGACAAACACAAAAAACAATTAACTATTCAACTTAAATACATATGGGTGTGGGATTTGTCAATAATTTAAAATCACTCTAAATATTATTTTTAAAGTAATTATTTCAAAATTAATAATTTTTAATTATATCACAGTAAAAGATTGAATAATAATTAAAAATCTCTTCATAATATGTATATTATATTCTAATTAAATAAATAATAATTATTATTATGTAATTGTTCAAAAGAAATCATAACAGGATCATCCATATTATTCAATGGCGTCAAATTCAATAACTTGCTATATTCATGTAAGATATTCTGACAAAAAATAGTAAAAATCATTAAACAAATTTAATAACTGGCTCTACATTTTTTTTTTTCCAAAATTAATCATATTTGTCCTATTCCATATATGCAAATTAATTTTCTTTATTTTTCAATAACCTCAGGAAAAAGTGCAGAAGAAAAAGACTTGTTGCGGAAAACACACACACAACACTTATATATAGCAGAATGCTAAGTAGGACAGAATAAAAAAAAATACAAGTAAAATGTCAAACTCAAATTATGTATCCCTTTTATTTTTTCTTGTAGTGTGTTTCAATAGCTCAATTTTTGTTGATTCTCTTCCACCCATCTTTCATTCCAAGCCTTTCCAAGGTGACTCAAAGTATGGCATAGACATCAACATACTATTCCTTTCCATTGTGAATGACTTGTCCACAGCCTCAGGAAATTTATACTTCCTTAGTGACTTCCAAGGAACTTCATACAAATTGGAACCAGGAAAGCCTTTCACTAAATTGCTTAATTTCGATGTCCATGGTTGTGTTATGATATGGGATCTACACTGTGCCAAATTCAATTTGTATGATCATAGCAAGGAAGGTAACCATCAACGCATCTATTGGTCCGCCAGAGAAGATGGTATATATCACAGTTGGGATAATGTCAATTGGGATAAAAGGGCAAGTTGGGAATTTTGCTGAATGCTTTTTATTATTATTATTGAATAAATATGAATTATTAATTTGTTAGTGGGAAGTATTGGAACTCACCATTTCTTACTCACTCCTTTTGTTGAATGTTCATAATGTAGCTCACAAGATATATCCAACATGATTTATAATAAAGCCTCTTTGATAGAGTTCTTTTGGAAACAAACCACTCCTTTAAAAAAAAAAAATAATCACCTCTTTAATTTTTCAGATATTTATTTCAGTTTTTCAAAATAATAAAAATTTAAAAAGATAAAATATCTTTTTAATTCCTCAACTTTTCATAAAAAGATAAAATTATTAAGAATAAATTAACAAACAATAAGAAATATATCATGAACCAATCCCAGTATGTCATTAACAGGTTTATGTAAATCATTAGCAACCAATTCAAGGTAAATCACTTGCTTCTCACTTTTGGTATAATCTCATCCACCATTTTGCTAATTTACTAACCAATTCTAGTTAAAAAAACAAAAAAACAAAAACTTCAAAACCCACCACCTAAAAATTGGGCTTGCTTGGCCGGCCACCACATACACCCCACTTTACCCAATGTTTAATTCATTTTTTTGTCTCCTGATCCACTAGATAACAAAACCCTTATTAACCATTAGATTAAGGCCTTTCTTAAACTTGTTTTAAACACCAAACTAATAGAAGAATAGAACTAGAATTCCTACGTTGTGGCTGCCATCAGAAACCATGAAGTTGGAAAACACTTCTCCATCTTTGAATTTTTTCTACTTCCATTGAAGCTTCACAGCAAGTCCTAAGTTGTAAGAAGGGAGCTTACTTACCTTCTTATTTCCTGCTACTTACTGCACATTTATATTAACATGATGAGTTTCTTGAATGTTTAGGGAGATTGGTTGATGTTGGATCTATAATGGTTATTTTATTATGTTCGAAATGTTGTTGAGGATGTTTAAGCTTCACTGAGATGATTAGTAGTTTTCATTTTAAATGTTTTAATTTATAGTTTTATACTATTATTATAAATTTTAAAATAACCGCATAAATATATATAATGCAATATTTACTTACTAGTTTAGTTTTAATCTATTAGAAACTTATCAAGTTTTTTTTTTTTTACACATCAAAGCAACTAGGCCGTAAGAGAAGCTTCTAAGCCCAAAAACATGGACTGCGAATGGTATGGACTGCTAAATAAGAACTTAAGCATTTCCCAGTGAAGGCCCACCAAGCATTCCTCTTTGTTATTTTTTTCATGTCAAGACAAGACGTTACTAAGTTCATCCTATAATCTCTGGTTAATATTCTGATGGCAAATGGTGTAAAGCTCAAAAGGAAAAACTAACATGAGGTGACACATCATATATATTTGTAACTTATAAAAAATATTAATCCAAATGTAATAGATTTGTGAATTCGTGTTTGCATACTCTTGGATATTGTGGGTGTAGACGTATAGTTTGAACGATTTTTACATTTTGATAGGTAAATCATTCCAGTGTCTTCAATGTTTGATTTCGAAATATTGATGCTATTTGCGTAATTGGTATTTAGATGCTAATGAATATAAAAAATCCTATATTCTTTCAAAAATTTATATTTATAAAAAAGAGAGAAACATAATCATCATCGTCATTTCACTGTCACGTGGTATGCATAAATTATAGGGAGGGATACATGTTGTGGATAACATTTCCACTTTTAACAAAACCAAATTACGAATACAATCACGTGACGGACTATTGTGAAGAATACCAGAGTTATCTTTTTATAGCCACAAAAAAACTGCTAGATAGCCTAACCATTATTAATCAGTTTTATTTTTTTAAATTAGGAAAGTGAAATTTTTTTTAAGTTTGGTTATGTATTTTAGACATTATTTTTTCAATATATCTCAGACATATTTAATGGTGCATAATTATTTTATCGTAATTGATAGTACTCTATTATTTAGATTAATCTATAATGCACCTTCTTATCTTAGATCTTCTCTATTTGATTTAAACTCTTTTTTAGTTGATCTCACTCTCTATCATGTGTCATAATCAGAGACAAATTTTAAAAGAAGTAATCTTTTTACTCATTACGTTGTTATGATGATTATATTATAAAAAACTAAAAATTAATTTATATTCATAGATTATAAAGAAGTCTTTAATCATATTTCAATAGTCCTCCAAGTAGTCATTAATATGGCCCTATAAATATGAGGGCAACCTTTAACCTTATACATGCTACTCTGGTTAATTCTCATAAGCTTAAGTACTGGAATTCTTATAGGTAGTCTTATTGTTGATTGTAACAAGTTCCTAACCAACCTGTATATATTCAAGTAGGTCAACTCTCAAAGACCTCAACTTAACCAATTCATTACCATGGTGAGTTACTTCAAATTCTCAAGGCAATGTTGGATCATTATTTAGTTTGGATTAACCTACTAGACCCTGAATATAGAGCCATGTGTACATTAAACTTTGGTATATGCCAAGAAAAAAAGTAATAAATAAATTAAACGAAGTTAGATTTTCTTGTTTCATGATAAAAAAAATGGTCGTGCAACTGACATTGTATATGGTAAATAACGAACAAATATATAAAATGAGGCAAAATCTAAAAATACAACTAACGTTGCATAATCAAATTTATTCGATTAAAAATATAGTTTTTAAGCATTATAGAACTTACAAATTAAAACATTCATTTTAATAATTTTAATATTAAAATAAATTTTTATATAAAGTACTTAAATTTATGTGATATTATAAAATTTATAAAATTAAGATATTCAACTTAGTTAAATAATAATGAATTATGGATACTTTTATGATACATTGTGAAGTGGAGGAAAAAAATGTAAAGATCTATTTTTTAATTATATTTTATTTAATTCAAAAATTTGGAGAAAAAAGAAAAATAATTAAGAAATGGCTTAAATTTGTTTACTTATTATTTTTTTATTTTTTCTCTAATATTTAAGAGGTTTAATAAAATGAAAAGTTATTTATAATTTTTAAATTATATAAATCAAGTTGTCTTACTATTTTAGTAAATTTTTTTCTTTCCTTATCCCTATGAATTAAACAATGTCATTTTTTCTTCTCATCTCTTTCATTAAGATTCCTCTCCACCCTTTTCTTTCGTTAAAACAATTAATCAAGTTGATAATTTTTTTTATTAGATCCGTGGTTAAAAAGTACAATTTGATTTCATGCTACAATTTTAACATATAACACAAATCATACTTAGTCTTGAAATTGTATATATCTCAATTATATATCTCACACTTAACAAACAATAAATTTAAATTAGCATATTAGATATCCAAGTAATATTTAAAAAAAAATTGCTTTATATTGATTCTATCATTTAAACTTTTCTAATATGAGGACACAAACATTTACTATTTAACAATAATTAAATTTTTTTACTATCTAGGAAAGGCTTCTTTAGAAAGTCATGCATTGAAAATGAACACTTCCATACTAATAGCTTAATGTCAAGCATAATAATGGTGTTAGTATGCAGGAGTTTAATTACATGTTTTTTTTTTAATTATAATGATTATTTTAAAATTATTTTTAATTGTAGGGAAGCAATTAAAACCTTAATAAAATATTTTTTTTACTAATTTTGAATGATAACTAATAATCTTCCAAATTTTACTTAGAATACAATTTATTTGTGTGCATAAATAAATAGTTTTTCCATAAAAATATACTTTTATATTATGTATTTCTTTAAACTTGTTTGTGATAACACTTATTTAGTTAATTTTTAAATTATTATACTTTTTAAAAAATTATTTTTAATTTAATTTTACTATATGATACAATAAATAAGTGATATACTAGTTTTTATACATAAAGAAAGAAAAATAAAATGGTCAAGTATACAGTCTTATTACCAAAAAGAAAAAAAAAAAATCATTATCTCAATGTAATCCTGGTGGAAGGCCAACATATACATCCCAATTTTTGGTGGACAACATTAGGACCAAGGACAGAAACCTGTCTAATATCACATGGAAAGACATGCATGTGGGGATTGTTTGGGATAGGCAATGACTTGCTCTAAAACAGTGGACACCTATCATTCAATTTTGCCTTTGTTTAGAATGTAAAGTTGTTTCAACAATAGTGACATATATCCTTACTTGTGTTGGGAACAAAAAATTACAAATTGCAAATCCTTGTTTCGCATTCAATGTTTTACTTCTTTGGATATTGCTACAAGCCTATAGCAAACCTTAAATAGTTAAACTTTTATCATCACTTATTTCTCACTCAACTGTTAACTGTGACAATTTTATGAAATAACTAAATTTAGGCATCGACAATTTTGTTATTAATTAGGTATTTACCACCAATTGAATCAATAAAATATGATAGGATCATCATTTTTAAAGATTGAATTACACTATTTTTTAACTGTAAATATAACATTCCTCTCTCTCTTTCTCTTTTTTTATTCTCCTCTTTTTTGTTAAAATATACACTTTAGTATGTTTAATTTAAACTATTAAAATAAATTACACCTTTTTTTAAAAAATATGTGAAAATTATATTTTTGTCTTTTTTTTATGTTAAATTTACAATTTATTCTATTTAATTTAATAGTTTAAAATATTTTAAAATACATTTTAATTAAAATATATATTGAAACATATTTAATTTAAAAAGTTTCTCCTTACTTATTTAATGTTCGAACATTTTTTATTGTCTACATATCAACATTGCCTCTCTTTATAAGTAAATGCTTTGGAGTTGCAAAACATCTAATAATTTGTTGTTAGTAATGGTAGTATATAGAAAGGCTAAAACGGCGTTCAATGGATAAAAAATTTATGAAAAAAAAAAATACTATAGAAACCAAATAATTTAGTAACATGTTTCATACAAAACATGAACAAATACATTAATAAATTAACTTTTTGCAAAAAAAAAATAAAATCTTTCTTATAGATAAATTATTAGATTTTTATATATTAAAGGAGAAATTTGTATATTTAAAAATAAAAATAAAAAAGTATAATATTTAAATCTCTCATAGTAACAATGTCTAAAAAATATTTTAACCATAAAATTATTTTTAATGAATAAATAAAAATAAAAATAAAGCATATATATTTATATCTATCAAACGAGAGAAATATGTATTTTAACGTATCGGAGGAGAGTTGTGTAAGACTTGCATCTCTCAGAAGGTAGTAATGCAAAATATATTATGATAAGTCTTTTAATGGAAGTTAATGAATGTCTAACGAAAATTTTAAAAATGAAATAAAGTGTTACATATTTGAATTTGTGAGAAGAGAATAGTGTATATTTTAGGTTAAAATAAAATTTTGGTTATCTATTTATATTTTAAGTTACATTTTTGTTTTTTAAGTTTAAAAGTTTCATATTAATTCTTCAATTTTTTTATTAGACCAAATTAATTTATTTGTTACTTTATTACATTAATTTGACAAACTTAATTACATGTGATAAATTGTGGGGATTGTCATGTCGATCAAAAGTGACACCATTTATACTAAAATTAAAGGATCAGTTTGATGTAAAGAAATTATTATAGGAAATCAAAATAAAACTTTTTAATTTTAATAGATCAAATTAAAATTTAAAATATAAATAATAGAACAAAATTCTTTTAAATGGTTCATCATTTAACCATTGCGCTAAAAAGTATAAATTAGAGACTATTTCTACTTTCTTTTTAATGCAGGAAGAAGAACTGTTTAATTTTCCTAGTAATAGCTGAAAGTTTTATAGATTAGTATCACACTCTTATAAAGAGATGAAAGCATACATCTAGCCTTATTGAATGAAATATGTTCTCTGTATATATAAGAAAGAGTCTCTCTCGATATATATATATATATATATATATATAGGTAAAGAAACCAAAAAAAAAAACTAATAAATCTGAGATAAAATATGTAACAAAAAATTAAAACTTTTTTATTATATTATAATAATAATACTTATTCTAATTATTTTAATTATAATATTTATAAAATTGTATAAAATAAAAACAAATAATTTTTTTTCAAAATTTATCCGCATAATTGAATAAATATTTTTCATTCAAAGTTTTTTATGTTTATTATAATCAATATATATTAACTCAATTATTACATGAAAATGGAGAATAAGTAGTAAGAACCTTAAAAATAAAAGAATTTGCAGTGACCAAATATAAAACATAAAAAACCTACTTAAGCGTAAATTTAACTAATATTGTGATTTATCTGGTAAGTTAGGAGCTGATATTTGTGTTCCTTAACCCGCCCCCCCCCCCCATCGTACCATTTTTAGGCCAAGAAAATCTGAAATCTAATTAAAGTAAGATTTTTCTGCCATAGTCAGGAGCAAGGATACTGATGGATATAGATGTTTTTTTGTCATCACACTTTATATGGAGTCTGATGGTGGATGTGTGTAGTTGAATTGGTTTCATGGATGCGGAAGTTCTCATCCTTGTTTCCAATCGTCTATGTTGTTGTGCAGATAAGGAAATTTAAATTGACAAACTCAGTGAAGGGAATTGCACCTAACTGATTAGGTCCCACTTGTTTGATCTTCAAAATCATGAGCATGTGACTCCTCCTTGATCATGTTGTTAAATAATTTGGTTGGGGTCTTTCTTTTCCGTAGGATATATTAGGCTAGTTTTGGGTTTTACTCCATGCAATCAAAAGAAGTGCATCCCTTATTTTTAAAATACCCAAATCCAAAGTTCATGGGCAGCTGTGGAAAGTTTATTCACATAAATTCTCTAATCTCAATGTTGAAAATTCTAATTAAACGAACTACTAGTAATTTTATTTTATTTTTACCATTACTCGTGTACTTGAGGTGATTTGGTTAATTTGAACATAAAATTCCAGTTGGGCACCCCCTATAGGAAGCTATAGATTAGAGGGCGCGGCAGCAACAACTATGCCAAAAGCCTTGGGTCAATGCTTCATATTTCTTATTAAATAAAATGTTACACATCCATTCCCCAAATATATGTGTGTGTGTGTGTGTCATATGGTTAGCTCTTAAATTATTTTCAAAGTGATCTCATCGAATGCGGCAATGTGGGTTTATGCATTCAATAATTATTCTAAATTAATAATCCCAATAATGTAGAGGGTAATAATCAGTGGAGCTTAGAATAGGACATGTCATTATTTAAGTCTTGATCACTTAGTAGAATGTATCTTGTTTGTATAATTTGCTGCCGGCGCAAACTATTAAGCGACAGTAACCTAAGGCTTAGCAATTATGTTCAATAATTAAGTGATTTATTGATCTGATATAACCATATAATATGTACTTGATGCACTGAGATTGGTGTTTAATTAATATCTATTCGATTTAAAAAATGATGCCAAGTGTTGGTTTAACGTTAAGGTACAACACAGTATCAGCAGGATTTGGAACTTTATCAGCAACCAAAGGAATCTCGTGGAGTTGTATTTGAACGAGGAAAAATTGCACAGCTAGGATGAAATGACAAACACGGGAAAATAAAGGAAGCACCACATGTATCTGTAACCAAAAAAATCATATTCAATTTACTCTTCTTATTAGATGTTGCTTCTTAAAGTTTACACTTAAGTATTTAGATGAAATTTTGAGAAATAAAAAGTTACAAAAAAATGTGAGTTCGTCAAAAAGGAGAAAGAAAATGGAAAATTAAGAATTTAGGAAGACCCTTGACGTGATGCATGGGTTATGTTCAACTAAATTATGATAGGATAGTGACCATCTTACTTACTACCTTAGCTAGAAAGTATTGGTGGCTATTATTGTATTATACTTCATTACGTACTTGATTATCATGTTTTTTTATTTTTTATTATTGAAGATATTATTCATTAATTAGAATAAAACTCCGGCGCGCTAGCTTTGATTTGACCCTCGAACCGTCCAATTGATTTTAAGATCAAGTCAAATTATTTTTATATGTTAAATTAAACTTTATAAATTTGAGGTTGATAAATTTTTAAATTTATTTTTGAAATAATACCATGTAGTATTATTATCTTCTAAAAAATTGAATAACTTTTTTTTATGAATTTAAATATTTATATATACTTTTAATACTTTTATTCTTTATTTTATTTAAATAAATAAACCAAACACTTGTCAAGAAGGATAGAGATTGAAAAACTTCCTCGTGAAAAAGATAAAGTGATAAAGGACCATATTAAATAGCACAAAATAAATATTCTAAAGCTCCTTTTCTGCTTGAGGCAACATATTTAGCTTGATTATGATGGAAAAATACAAGAAATGACTAGATTCCCATTTCACTGGATTTGATATGTCAACTTTCAAGAAAGTAAGAACAAATCGCCATCCATTTGAAAAGACCCGTACAATTTTCTTTTTGAAATATCTCATTTATCACTCTCCTAGTTTATCAATATATGCTGGTATAATTATTTGATATCCTCTCACTTAAATCATGTAATCACTTTCATAATGATGCTGTAAGTTACTGTTCGAGTTAACTTCGAAGAGGGTCAATATTTTGATGATCGAAAGTCGACATTAGTGAGTGGAGGTTGATTTTTAATTTCGTGTTCATAATTTCATTTGCTTGATTTAAAAGATCTTATTATTTTCACATTTTATTCTAATTTTATGAATAAAATATGTTTTAAACTATTTTAAAATTATAAATATTTAAATTAATTTTTTAAAAAAATCATATTATTTTATTTTATTTTTAATTTTAAAACATTTTATTTATTTTTTTAAAAATTAAAATGTATTATTTTTATTTTTAATGTATTTTAGATAATATTTTCATATAAAAAAATTATTTTAAATAAAATTTAAGACTAAAAGTGATATATTTTAAAATTTTAAAAAATAAAATAATATGATAATTTTTAATAAACTAATTAAAACGTTTATAATTTTAGAAACCTAAATTTTATCTTATATTTTTTAATAATCATTTTGTGTTTGAATATGTATAACATAATAAAAAAAATTTTATGCCAAAACAATAAATCAATGATTATGATTTGCGACATACTCATAAAAAGAGATTACATATTAAAATGGCAAAATTGAGATAACGTTGATTGTTTTGTTGAATAAAACCAATATAACGTTATTTGCACATTCTTATTTTCTTACGTATTACACTTCCCGATCACAATATTAAAAATATTAAAGAAAAAATAAAAATTAAATTAATTAAACATAACAATTGAAGAATCTGAGAACGCAAATAGAAAATGTATTTTTAAGAAATTAACTTCTACAAAAAAGATACGGACTTTCAAGCAGCTTGATTGCTTAGGAGGAAAGATAAAGGGAAACGATGTTAATTAATTATTGCATAACTATTTTAAAAAGTTATGTATAATTATTTTTTAAATTCATTCTAATAAAATTTAATGATTTATATTTATTATTCTTTGCTTTTTTTTTTTCTTAAGATTTATATTTATTATTCTTATTTCTTATAATAATCTAGAATGATTTATATATGTAACACAATTCACGCCCCTAACATTATACTAAAAAACAGAGCATAAGTTTTGAAAAATGTATAGCTTTTTTAAGTTAAATCTTAAATACACTTTTAATCTCTTGATATATATTTCTCCAACTTTTCATAATTTATCTAAAAAGTATTATTTTTTAGTATATTTGCTTAAATAGTTAAATTAATTTATAATAACATTCTAATAATTCAAATCAGGACATTTAATTACAACTTTATTTTACTTTTATAATTTATGTAGTTAATTGTTTTTTTATAAATTCTATAATAATATGAGAAGAAGAGAGTTATATTTTTACTTAATAGTAGTATTTTAATAAAATATTAAAAACATAAAATATATATATAGCACCATTCCAGAAATGTACGGAGCAGTATAGAATAGCCACGGCTATTTAAGAAGCAGCAGCAGTACTTGCAAAACCTAAAACCATGAACTTTGTTTTGATTCGTTTTGCTTCTGGTGTGGTCAGCAGAAACAATTAATAGGCTAATATTAAAAGACCATTAATTTTTGACTTAATTGCCAAGGGTGCCCCCTGTGACATCTCATTAGACATTTATACTACTAATCCAACTAGTAACAATGTTTAGTAAACTTCAGTTTCAATTTATGGATTTTATACTTTTTAGGCATCACCACTTTATCTTTTTATTTTATAAATTTTTTTATTTTAATTCTTTCATTTTATCCAACAACATTTATTTATTTATATTTGAAAGTAGTAAATGATTAAAACGTCAGAATCTAAAATAACTAACATAATAGAGATCAAATTATTTTTAAAATAATTCTTTTTTATTTTTAATATTTTTTAAATATAATAATTTTAATAAATAAATAATATTAATTATTATATATTCAAAAAATTAAATAATAAAAATAAAAAATATATTTTTTAAATTATTTTTTAAGTAACTTAATTCATCGTATCTATCTTTTTGTGTATATGTGCGAGACGACAATTTTTAATATACCTCCACATATACGATCCATTGTAGATCAATTTTTGTAATAGGATATAACAAGTTTTAAATTATTTTATTATTATTTTTATATATTCACGTGTAATTAGTTAATAATTACAAAATGATGTTAAGACCCTTCATCTTACTAGTTATTGTGCTTCATCACATGCCAATGTCATAAATGATTTTTTTGACAATGATAGTGTTTGTTGTCTCTTCTTTTCCCTTATTTTTCTCTAATTTTTTGTCTTCCTTATCTTCTACCATCCAAAAAAATATATATAACAGAATGAAAATAAATAAATATTTAAATATTATTTTGGTTTATAATAAATAAAGTTTTTTATTTTGATTTTTTTAAATTTTTTCTTATTTTTTTAAAAAGATTTTTTATAATAGTCATTATTCCTAATTAATAATATTAAATAATATTATAAAAATAATTTTGATAATTAAAGATATAAAATTAATTTATACAATATTTAAAACTATATTTTGATAAAAAAATAATTATTATTTTGTCATATTATTTTTATAATGTCACAAAATATTATATTATTAACATCGTTATTACATCATTATTTAAAATATAATAAAATATTAAAATAAAAATAATTATTTGATAATAAATAATAAAACAAAAAATAAATAAAAAACTTTTCATAATTAAATAACTTATAAGTTTTCAATATTTTTACTCCTAACTTTTAATTTATAAATTTTTAAACTCATAGCAACTAAGCACATCAAATATTTTTATATTACACCCTTAAACTAAAGTAAAGGAAAAAAATATCTTTTTTAATATTATACATAAATAATTAAGATTATATTTAATAAAATTAATTAAAAAGTTTAATTTTATCTCTGTTGAATCAACTTGTTGTATTCTAAAATTTAAGTAATTAATATGAACATTGTGAATTTGTATTATTACACAATTGCATTGATAAAATAAATTGATAGACAATGGCATGATATAAAAAATTTGGATTAAACAATTTTATGGTTATTGTGAAATAAGGTATTTTTATTTTAATTTTTTATAAAAAAAATTATTTAATTTTTTAAATTTAAATTTTTTATTTTAATTTTTATTATAAAATAATAATTTTAGTTGATCATATATCATTAAACAATTTGATAAGATATTTATATGTATTTTTTTTAATTATTAATTATATTAAATAAATAAAATATT
>JAMLFT010005742.1:0-17059 GCA_026544285.1 Pachyrhizus erosus
TTATTATAATTTAATATCTAAATATATAAATATTATTAATTAAGTCACATACAATTTTACATGTCTATTTCTAATAAAAATTTATTGAGTTTCAGATACTAATTTAACAACACTATATTTTGAGGAGTAAAATGATTGATTACTCTCTCTGTTATATTAACACCTTCTCATTACCTTGATGTGTATTGCCCTTTTGTTGAAGATTTAGCAATTTACAAGCTAGTTTGATGTTCAGCAAGAGTTGATTTTATATACAAAGAGAGATGAAGCAAGCAAGAAGAGTAAAACAGAGAATCAGAGATCCATGAAGGACTTAATTCGAGCCATCATTTCCTTGGCTCTACTCTTGGAGACCTGAGACTTGCTTAGAATCTGAAACGCATGTCCAACACCTCTGAACACCCCACACTCAACCCTTTTCCCTGCTCTCACCAAAGCCTCACAAAACTCCAAGTTCCTGTCCTTCAATATATCCATCTCCGAGATGCACACCATGGTACGCACGAGCTTCAACTCCTCCAACTTCACGCACCCTTTCACCAAAGGATTGCACCATGGATGGTCACGGTTTGCACCACATGGTAATGCCAAGCGCCAATAAGTATCAGATGCTGCCAAGTTCAAAGCAGAACCCGGTGATTGACCCAGGCATTTCTCAGAACCTGTTCTCACTTCCCCACCAAAAAAGGGTTGTATCAAAATAAGACCCTTCAAATTCAAAGGCCTTAAAGCAGCACCATCACATGCAGCTAGCCTCGTGGCAACGTTGTAGGCTATGTTAGCACCCGCACTGTCCCCACCTAAGAAGACACTAGAGAAGTTGCACTTTGTAGTCCACCATTCACTACCCTTATTGTGTTGATAGAACATTTGTTGTTTCACCCACATGATGGCCTTTAAGCCATCATCATAGGGTGCTGGGAGAGGGTTCTCTGGGGCCAATCGATAGTTCACTGACATAATCACACACCCCACTTTGGCAGATAGTCTTGCAAGGAAATCATGGTAGCAACTCCATGCTGCTGAACCAACACAAAAGCCTCCCCCATGAAAATAAACCAGCAAAGGTACCTTGTGTTGGCAAATTGGAACGTAAAAACGAGCCCATGTGTTTGTGGCACTGTCAATGACCAGGTCTCTAGATGTCACATTTAGTTCTGGACTCTTAGTACTGGCAGTGACACATGGAACAACTTGTGGTCGTTCCACGTATCCATCTTTGTGTACTCTAATAAGCCCTTCTATTTCCTCAACTGCACAACTTTGAGGTGGATAGTCTTTGGGAATAGTGTATTGTGTGCTAAGGTTTATATTTGAGGTAAGAGTAGCCATTATTTTTCTTGTCATATAAGAAGAGGCTGAAACAAGAAACCAACGAATTAAGAATGGAATCTATTTGAGGTGGCTGGTTTTGCAGCCTCGTGGTTTGCTTAAATACTCGGGAAATTAGTGGAAAAGTCAAAAAGCATTGTAAAGAAGGGAAAAGGATGAATCAATCTTTTCATGCCACGTGGGAAGTACACGCGTCTCCACATGAATTCACATGTGGAGGGTCTTCCCAATTCTCAAATGCGCCTCCAAATTTTGATAACTCATCGCTTTCACTGCCTAATTGGGAAGCATCAACCTAAAAGGGACACCCTCGTTCTGAATTATTTACAAGTTTTAGGAAAGTGGTCAGTGCGTGTCAAAGGTTGCAAAATAGACCAATCCACTTGATAAAATGTAGGGTCTCACTTTAAATTTTTTAACTTGAATTAAATGTGACTTCTTTTTGTTTAATCTGATTACAATATGATTCGAGATTTAACTCAAAAAAATCTGTAAAAAATTTAAAATAATCAAACTTTCATCATTAAATTTAAATTTTATTTTAAAGACTCGAACAAAATGTAGACTTTTATAACTTAATTCGTTATAACTCATAATCCGTATCAAGGAGTCCATTTGGATAGTTTTAGTGCATATCTTACTGTTAAATTACCAAACCAGCAGCTAATTGAACAGAATGAGAATGCGTCCATTGGACGAGCCACGATTACGCGTCTGTCTCTAGCCACTGATGTTTGACCCTAATCATAGACAAATTGACTTTAGTTTTTTTTAGTTGTAAAGACTCGGTTCATTCTCACAGTAGTTGAGGTATGTTCATGTAACTATGCTTATGTCATCTTTTTTTTTTTTTAACTACAATCTGATGTTCACAATCTACGAATTTTGCAGTTCATATAATTGGCGAAGCAAATGTGGTATAACAATTTCGTAATTAACTTTAACAACTCGTACTATTTATCCTTGCCCAAGGAAAATAACAAACCATTATTCTTTAACATTGTATTTCTTTACACTCCACCTTTATTGTGATTATAAGAGGAGACAAGAAAGAAAAAAAATCTCTAGTTGCTTCTAAACAAACGAAGCATAAGGATGAGTACAAAGAAACAAGACCAAAAAAATGTCAAAATCCAACTATTTATGCTTCTGTTGAGGAATTACATACAACCATGTTGGGAAATCCGAAAAAGGAGGGAAACATGTAGCATGACATTGTTGACATTTTAAAACAAGTGAGCGTAGTGGCGTGCAAGCATTACGAGCTATCTTTAGGTTGCCTCCCATTAGCATCATTTCAGGTACACTGTTGGAGACATTACACACTTGAAGTTGAATTAAAACATTCTAGATATTTTTTAGAGTGATAATTGAAGATAGTTTGTGGTCACAGATAGGCCCTTATGGGTCACAAAGCATCCAAGTATGGAGGGTCACCGATTTTCAGGATGTCCATTGAACATGCTCCTCAGTGAACCCCAATAACTTTGGGACTTAAATAAAGCACGTCAATTGGAGCTCTCAAGTCAGAGCTTATTGCTTGTCTATTTTTCCTTTTATCTTGAGAAAAGCAATCCTCTTGGTTGTGCATGAATGAATGATGCTTGTCTTTTGAGTTACATGCATGCATCTTCTTTGGCCTTTGTTTTTTTTTTTTTTTTTCAAGACGGAATAATACCATTTTAGTGTTGAAATGGAAGGATCAGTTTTCTTAATGTAGAACGAGTTGTCCATTACTTAATGGCCAAAAGCACAGAGCACAAAAGTTTGAAAATGAAAATCCAATTTTGGAGGACCAAAACAAAAAAAGAAAAAGAAAAAGAAAAAAGAAGAGGAAGACGTAAGAGCTACGGCATATACTTCATAATGCGCTTGGTCAACAATTTGAATATTTAAGTCTTCGTGTACTTTTTTCTTGCTTATGAGTTATATAATAGTTTAAAAATAATAAACAAAAAAAATTGTTGACAAGAATTATGAGTTTGTTGATTTTGTGCTTGCCGAATGGCAGGAAGTCAGCAATTATCTTCCCCGTATGTTGCAAATAATATAACTCCCTATATATGTTTCTGTACAACTATAGGTATCTTTCTGGTGACATCTTTAGAAACACACGGAGTTTAAAAACGTTATTGCACACGTCAAATATGAAAAAAGGTTGATTTTATATTGCCACAACCAATAACCGGGGAATGAAATCTATCAATAATATCAACGTGTTGCTTCCAATTTAGGAATTAAAGAATATGACATTCTAAAGAGGACTACGAATACTCTTCTTCTTCTTCTTCTTATGCCGCGATCTAATCTAATATAATTTACTATTTGCAATTATATTTTGAATCTACGAAAATTGTTTAAGCTTAATCATTAAATCAGAACTCATTCACCCAATTTTTCTAAATTAGTATTCTTAATTTTTTAGATAATATCATGACTAAGTAATGAGAACAGAGATCCCTGAATAACTTATAGGTTATAGGTCCAATGTTCTATTACTAGATACATCCAAATTTATGATAAACATCTCAGTTTTAACCTACGTTCAATTTTCTTATTGTCGCACAAATCAAAGAACAAAGATCAATTTCTATAGGAGAGGAGCAAGAGATATAATAAATGTCTCATGCAATTTGTTAGTTTAGTGCTGCACTTTCTGATCTTGACTATTCTCAACTGCAACTGGAGGGATTGAGAATTAGATAAGATAGCTACAAGATATAAGAAAGATAAAAGTAGTACGCTTCCTTTGTCTAAAAAAGTTGTACTTGTTTAAGTTTTTTTATCAACACTTGTAGATCTAGGAATATGGAATGATTTATGAAAGTTAATGGGCCTAAGAGCAATGTCCCGTATGTTCTTATTTTGCCAGTTACTAATTAATTTTATAGCTTAAATAACATCTTAGTTTCTATAGAATTAAATTTTTTTAATTTTAATCCTTTAAAATTTTAATTTTTTATTTTTATTTTTATGATCAAATAATAACACTAATTGATGATACAATAACAATATTAATAGTTTATAGATTTATCATATCATTAATGAATTTGATAAGACAATTTTTATATTTTTTTATAAATATATTTAAATTCATCATCAACTAGTTTAATATCATTACTATTTTGAACATATAAAAATTTAATTAACAATATTATTTATAAATAAAAATTATACATAATTATTTTGTCAAATTCATTAATAATATGATAAATCAATAAATTATCAACATCTATTATATTGTCATATAATGTTATTACTTGATAAGGACTAAAACAAAAAAAAATTAAATCTTTAAATGACACAAAAAATAAAAAATTAAAAGAAAAATAAAAAAAATCTTCTACTTTATAATGACAAAAATATTATCTAAGCTTATTTTTATTTTATGATTTGTAGTAAATTTTTTAAGTTTTGTTAGCATTTTATTTTCTTAATTCTAACAAATTTATAAGAATTTAACTTTCTCAAACTTGTAATAATTTAGAATTCAAAAACACTAATGTAAAATATTAATTTTTGTAAAACATATTAAGTCTAACAGAAGAATTTAGTCTCTTGATGAGTTAAGATTTAAATTTTTATTAAAAAATTATATTTAATATTTAATTTTGCTTCTAACATAATTGCTTTCAAAAAATAATAACTACGAATAAAAAAATTATTTTCTATATATAATATTAACTTTCTTGCCATTTGTAGGAACATTCATTGTTTTAATCTATTATTTAGTCTTTGACGATAAATTACTTACCACTCGTAAACACTAGGTTATAAAAATCCCAACTTATTCTTTAGCTCTATGCTTAGAATGAACAATTTATTCTAATAACATAATCAAATGTTTAATATTACAAAAAGAACAGTTTTTAATTTGTATTTCATCAAATATTTAGCATTACATCAGTTATCCCTTATTATTCTTATAAAGAAGTATGTGGTTGATTGAACTTATTTTGAAAAAAAAATGACAATTTATTTTTTGTAAAGTTACCTAGAGATTTTTTTGAAGAAAATTTTTTTTCTCAAAAGAGAAATTGAACTTATGTTGAAAAATGATAATTTATTTTTACCAAATTCTCAAAAGAACGTTGGAAAATCTAATTATTTTCCTCAAGCTCCGGTTATATATTGTCTACTAATGATAAATTAAAATGTTTATTAAATACAAAAGTAATAAAGCTAAAAAAAATTCTTAAAAAAATAATTAAATTATAATAAGTTAAACAAATAAACTCAATATTTATTTTTTTCAACAATTCAAATTCAAATTTTTAACTAAACTCGTTCAAATAAATGAGATAAATTCTAGTAACTTTTTTTTACACACCAAATTTAAATTTCAAAAATTTTTCTGAGCTTGATGCATTAACACCTTTGTGTTTGGATAAGAGATTTCAAATTTTTCAAACAATATAAAATGCATGGAGATGTAACTACTTATTTTTTTATTTTTAAAACATTTTGATAAAGTCATAAAAAAATTGTTTCAAAATATTTATTTACAATGTACTTAAAAACTATTTATTTAGATAAAGTAGTTTAATTTTTGTAATACTTAGAGAAAAAATTTATCATTTATAATAATTTTATCTTATTCAAATACGATTGTCTTTATTAAATTATACATATGATTTATAAAAAGAAAAATGATCAAATAATTTCATTTGTCATGTAAAATTTTCATTTTATATGTTATTTAAAACAATTATTTTAGGTGTGATTTAAAATCCATTCATTTAGTTGAAAAAAACAATTCATAATTTTTTTTCATTTTAAAGATTCTTTAAATTTGATATCAAAACAAATCATTAAGATATATGATATTAAAAATTCAATTCCTCACAAAATTCTCCAATAAGAAGAAGAAGAAATATTGACTTATCACATAATAGAATTAAAATTTATATTTTATTCAATAATAAAAATAGGAGAGAGAGAAAAGAAGAAGATAATCCATTTGCTTTTTGGGTATTGATGATATCCAAAGCCCAAGAAAAATGACTATCAGATGGCCCACGGAGGAAATTGTCCAGCAGAACCTGTACTTAAATTATCATTAAGAAAAACCATTTCAATACCGATGATCTAATCATGTTTGCTAATTTCAAATACTATCCTTTCAGGAAAAATATTATTGATAAATATAAATCTGAGAGATATAGTAATAATCATGATGCGTAAGAATCTGAAATCTTAATAATAATGATTCTGAAAAATAAATAAAATATGTTTAATTAATTATAAACATTTTTTAAAATATTTACATATATTAAATAGGAATCAAAGATTTTATGTTTGGAAAAAATAGAAATTCTCAAATATATATGTGTTTTTTATATTATTTTAGATAAGTAACTTCATTAAATACACTTATGTAAAATTTTAATATCTTTCATTTATCACACGAGTATTTATTGTTAAAAAAATAATATTTTTGAAAAATAAATAATTATTAAGTCTTTTTTAGCTCAACACAGTATTTTCTTCTTTCTACGTAATTATAAATCAATATTACATAATTTTTTAGAAACTTTTTAAATTTAATTAATTCTAATTAAAACGTTATTTTTTGCAAATACAAAAAAATCATCTATTTTATTTTTGAAAACATAGAAATTATTAAGTTATCACGATTCAAATATTCCAACATATTCTCAGAATCACAAAAAAAGTAATTAAAATAGTTATCCTAATAAAATATTTTTTATAATTTAGAAAAGTTAAAGATTAGCACGTTATTATGACTTGGATATTTTTCAAACATGAGTTGTTTTTTTTTTTTCTTTTGATGAATGAAAGGGACAGTTCCAAGGAGAAAAACTAAAAACCGTGTGGGAACACAGTTAAATTTACATCAAGTGACACAGTCAAAGAAATAAAGGAAGGAACAAAGTTAAAGACTCTGAAATGATCCAGAATCTATAATCCATAGTTGATTCCCTTCCCTCAAAGTATGAGACCAGGTGAAGAAACCTCCCTTCAAACCAAAGTCCATAATATCATGGACAAGGCTAAAACATGGGTGTGAAGCTATACAACCATTGACTAACAAATCAATAGCAGAATGCGAATCAGACTCAACAATGTGCTGCTTAAAACCACGACTCCAAGCAATTTTAACTCCAATATTAGCTGAGAAAGAGAAAATAGCATTCCCCAAATGGTCATTTAACAATCCTCCAGCTTCAGCACCATTAACTCCTCATAATTCAATTTATAATGACCAAAATGTGGATGTTTCCAAATAACATCATCACTAGAATTACCTGCATCAACATCCGTCATACTAGACAATATCTTGTTTATGTTGTTGAATGCTAGTCAAAATATCATCAACTGTGCAAAACCATTCTCATAATCATATTAATATTCTACATTGTATAGTGTTATAACGGTTGAATACTGGTCGAAACATCAGCAATCTGCTCAAAAACATAAAGTTTTTTTCAATAACAGTCGAAGATACTGCGTAATACAGTGACATAACTAAAATTAATGTTAATTAACAACTATTGTTAGATTTATTATATCATTTATTATTATCATGTCATGGATCATTCGAGATGTTCATTCTTATAAATTTCATACAATGAAAAAAATAATATATATATAAATAGAGAGACAATATTTACTTCATAAATTAGATTTTAGTTAGATACAAACTCAATTTTTAAGTATAATCAAAATAAAAAGTAAACACATATTATAAGAATTAAACTTGAGAATAATTAAATTTGAGTGAATTATATTTTTATTTTTTATGTAAATTTAGCACTTTTCTTATTTAAATTATTTATATTTTATTATTATTTGTTCAGTCTAAATAATATATATAGATGATTAATTAATTTGTTTAAAATTAAAAAGATTTATTCTAAAACTGTGCTTTTTAAAAAAATAAAAAAGTATATTTTTAAGAAATAGATAGATTTTTTTCTTAAAAAAAGTAAAAAAAATGTTTTTTTTAAAGCTTAAACAAACATATCAATATGTAAAAATAAAAAAGCATTTACGTAATAACATTTATAAATAAATTGTATTAACATCTTCTTATACGTAAAATAGGGTAAATTTAAAAAAAAATAATTTAATTAAATTATATATTTAGATAACTTTTGTTTAAAAATAGTTTTTACAAACTTCAAAATTATAAAATTGCTGGTGTGAAATATAGATTCTATATTTTTAAACTAGAGATAGAAGTGATAGACCATAAATGTTTATCTTAAATTTCTGTTTTTTTATTCCAATTGTGGAGAGAGACGTTCAAAAAATGTAATGTTAAGTGTCGAAGAGAGAACAAAAGTAAATAAAACGCATATTATAAAAAATGTCATTGAAATGAAATAATGGAGTGGTGTAAAATGGAATTTTAAGATATTTTATTCTTTGGAAATTTTAAATTATAATAAAATGAAATGATAAATAATCGGATGAAATTTATTTCTTTCCATCTAAAATAATATTTTTTCTCTCTTTCACTTTGAAATATCTAATAGAATCCCCATATATATTATTTTTACTTTTATTTGATAACAGTTTTATCTCTTTTAATCGAACCTCTCGTACATTTATCACTTTTACACTGTATTTTTTGTAAAGTATTTATCTACTATAGACTTGGTCTATTACTCACAAGGTAACTAACTCTTCCCAAATTGTTATTTTTTTTTTTTATCATAACAAATCATGTTGTTACTTTTTTTTTTTTTTCATTAATGCTTTGCGCCCACCATTTTTCCAACTTTCAAAAAACATTTCATCTTTCGTTCACATACGACTACCCTATTAATGATTTTAATCAAATAAGATACAAAGCCAAAAAAAAAAAAGGAAAAATAATAGTAAGTTATGTGTGATTACTTGAGGCTTGATGCTGAAGAAATCTAAGATAAACAACAAAAAATAGGGAGAAAAAATAATGTATGCTGTTATTACTACAAAACTGAACTCAATAGTAAAAGGATGTTTTCCCAATGAAATATATTACTAGTAAAATGATGTATGCGTTTACATTTTTAATTCCCTAGAAGTGGTTCTCATTTGATTTCCGGATTTATAAATGATGAGAACACCAATGTCTCGTTTGACTAAGCAATCATTTCATAACTTTAATTTATTTAAAACTTAGGTTATTGTTATAATATTATTTTTTAATTCTTAAATGTTTAGATAAGTATAAGATAAAAATAATAAAACCATAATTCATTACATTCCGTTCACTTATCAAATACTAATGAAAAAATTATTTTATTCCAAAATAAAATATCTAAATAAGAAAATGACTTTGTTTATCTCATATCATATTAATCTATTTCACTCCATTCCACATTCTTTCACTCTACTCTCCAATACCCAAAACAAAAGCCTTAGTCTGGAATTACTGGATTTTGAAATAGAATCTCTTTGCATCTGTTTCTTTCATTTTTAGGTATTGATGTCATCCAAAGCCCAACAAAAATGACTCTTAGATGGCCCGCGGAGGAAATTGTCCAGCAGAATCTTCTGCCAACAGCTGTCTATGGCCTATGCCATCTCAATTACATATCCATCTTCGTGGTCCCCCCCACCACCACACTTCCCAATCCACCTTCTTTTAATTATCCAATGTTTTTAGGACAATTAACTAAAAAAAAAAATTATTACAAATTATGATAAAAATGTATTTATCACAAGATCTAGCATCCCCCTCCTGATATAAAAAAAAATAGCTCACAGGTCACAATAATTCAATAAATCGGTTATTGTATGATCTTTCGTGCTCAACAACACTTAAAAATATAGAACTCGCAATATCAATTTGTGGCCAGTGTATTTTTTTAAGGTACAAGGGTTTTTTTTTAACTGATCATTTGCTGATATCACGTTACAGATAAGTTGGAGTTTAGTTTTTTTGTTTTTTTTTACCGTAAGTGTCCAATCTCCTGAATACATAAAGGAAAGGTGGCTTGGTGAAAATTTTGCTTTGGACGTCAATATTTCACCCAAATCTTAATTGAAATTAGTGGCTTGAAGCGACTAGTCGAAGATAACTAACAAGTAGTATTACCTTTAAGCACGAAATTTTTGTCCAGAATCTGTGACATTTATTTTGTCCCCCTTCGTGTTAAGAATCTATTCATCTTAACACATATACAGGCTCCTAGTTTGAATACAGTATCATGGGTAATTCATCAAAGAGCATGCCAAAAATGGAACAAAACTTTTGTTTATTTTTTTAATGGCGTGATCAGAGTTTCAGCAATCCAAATATCAGCATATAAGATTGACCTTTTTAACGTTAGTTATAAGAAGTGAACCAACACCAATAAGATACTCTTATTTAACGTCTTTCAATACTTAAAACACAAACAAGTCGAGGTTATGAAAACAACAGCGAATAAGTTGATATTTTAAAATTTTAATGGTAAGGTAACCCAAACAATAAGCATGCCCTGATGTTGATGTTTGGTGATGAATAATGACCATTAATGTCACTAGAAAGTAACCGCCAAATGTCTTCTGTTCTGATCCACTTGATATGGCTTATAGATTTAATAATTGCATCATAAAATTTAAAGTAGCGGACATTTGCTAACGTACGAAATGGACATATTCTTCCAACTTGGACACCTTCGGAGATGAGATTTACACACTCATACTTTCACAACACTGACCTCAAAGTAATCTCTTTTCTCTCTTACTCATCCATCTATACATAAACCTCAATACCCATTTGTTTTCACGTCCCAAAGTCATAATTTCCTCAAGGCTACAGTTCAAGTTAATTTCATTAGAAAGCTTGATTGATCCTAAATCCTGTTATGGAGATGAATTCAGATCCTAGTGTTCTGTCTGAGGCAGAATATGAAGAAGATACTTTCTATGCGGAGATTAGGAAGCAGATTCTGCTGTTGACATCTGAAGACAATGAAGAATTACTAGAAAGAAGAAGTTTCAACCCCATTAATGTTACTAATGGTGGTTCAAACAGGTTAGTTTACAGCTTTAACTATGCATCTCCACCTGCAAGCAATTTTTGCTTGTGGGAAAGACACAGTTCTGGTTCACCACCCCTTTGGCTAGTGAACCTGTGGAAGAATGGTAAAGGTACTGGAGTGTTCATTCCCCAAGTGGCATGCAAGAAAAATCAAAGACCAGGTAAAGTTTGGTTATCTACCTCACTAGATTAAATATGATTAAACTGCTTGAAGAAAATTGAATATTTTACTAGTGCTATACTTCTTTATTCTTGGCAGGAAGAATGAACAATAACAGGAGAAAAATCTATAAACCAGTGGCACATAAGGATTGAAGATTACGGAAATTTGTATTTAGAGGAAATTGAATATGGTCGCTTGCTCATAATATATATCGCATCAGTTACAACGATGATGATTCATTAGAGGAGAAATTGAAGAAGATATAAAAGGAGAAAAGACTGTACAAAATTTGCCTTTTCGTTCATATAATGATTTTTCTTCAACTTTATTGATATGTACAGATTGTACCGTCATTATAGGGGAGAACAGAAAGAATTTGTGATATTTGTTTAATGTATGTAATTTTCTGTTCTAATAGATGAAAAAAGAAGTGTCACTATAGTTTTGGTGTTTAAATTTGAGATTTCCTTTTACCATTTAAGGATAAAGGAAGTAAAATGATTTATATCTACCAATAAAGTGATGCTTTATGAAAATTATTAGCAATTCTATGCTATCTATCTGGTAGTCAGTGGAAAGGTGGCAATGATTTGCATTCACGCCTACGTATTTCGACTTCTACGCGAAACACTGGCACACTATCCGCTTGAACATGTCAATAATATACACATTTCTCAACAGTTAAAAAGTTGT
Organism: Pachyrhizus erosus; assembly: GCA_026544285.1. Taxonomy (NCBI): domain Eukaryota; kingdom Viridiplantae; phylum Streptophyta; class Magnoliopsida; order Fabales; family Fabaceae; genus Pachyrhizus; species Pachyrhizus erosus. Next base: position 12,171 of record JAMLFT010005742.1, read on the forward strand.
ACAGATCAAGATGCAGTAAGTAGCAATCTTCCAGAGAAGATTAGATCATAGGAAACAAGGATTGTTCTCACTTCTCATTAGGGCACCTAATATTCTCTAGGGCACGCTAACCATAATGAATTAAGAGCTCTAATCCGTGATGCGTAATCATTTATGACAAGGAGAGCACGAGCAGCTTGGAACGTGGTCAAAATTCGATGCAACTGCTGCAGAGTTTGTTGCCTCAAGAGGTCAGCCTAAGAAAAAAGAACACATACTCAGAATGCAAAGCATATAAATAAAAAAAATTTAAGATGATTGGTAGTAGTGAAAATTTGCAAGGATTTAAGGGTCTACTGTTTACTTTTGATGAAAAGTTCTCTGTATACGTGTCATGTTATTTGTTTTTATTGTTTTTCTATATTAAATCGATCAAACTAAGAAAATAATTAAAAATGATTTATTTTTATAATTAAAAGTGAAAGCTGAAAATAAGAATAAAAAATATAATGTTACAATCAAGTAGTGAATATTAGATTAGTTGTGTTACTTGATGAAGGAAACTCTCAAGTGTGGCAAGCTTGCCCAATGCAATTGCCATTTGTCCCATGTACTCGGCAACATTTCCAGAACCAGAGGGACCCAGAGAGGAGGAGGAAAGTGTCTCGGAAAGAGACTGCTGCAATGCTTCCATGCCTTGTGATAATGCATCCTCAGCCTGCTGGGAAGACTGCTGCAGATTGTAAATGCCCATCATCTGTTGTTCGGTTAATGGCTCAAGCTGGTTTCTAACTATCTGATTCTCAAAACAAAAGTGCACACAAGATTCATCAACACTAGACAGAATATATACTCTACCCTATAGCACCAAATGCAAGTAACTGAAATGGTCAATCACCTTGAGAAGTTCAGATGAACGAAATCCACCGAGCCATATGAAGCATCTTTCTGCAGGTGTCTTCCACATCCCAGAAAGTATGTGAAATACATCAGCCTTTGCCCCTATGCTCTTCAACCTAAATAATTCATCATAATGTGCCATCACTCCATCTACAAGAATGTGCAGTTCATTGTCACCTATTTGAGAATTTATAGCTGATCTTATGTCATTGATCAGCCGTTGATGCTCATCGACCCAACGGGCATAGTCCATGTCAAATGCTAAAGCACCTAGATAAAAAACAAAATCACTAATGACGTATTCACATTCTCTACCATATTATAAAAATAATTAATCTCAACACACGAAAGCATATTCAGCACGAACTTGAGCTTCAAGAAATTAAGCAAAATGTTTTCTGTTATATCACTTTTGGCATTGAGAAGGTAACCCCAATATCCTACCATGATACCCTCATCAGCACCAAAAAATATGCACAAACATATCAATTTGTTCAGTCCCTCAAGACGTCAATAAGATCTTCCATAAGTTGAAAATGCACAAGTGAACATCCATAGAAAAGACAGGTAAAATGATTTAAATCCTCAATATCATTCTTGAAATGACCAAAATCACACGCATATAATTTGTAGGCAGAGATGTTCATATAATCATCTACACACCAATATCACATAACTTAAGTATCTAATGCAAAGAAACCAAATTCATGTCCTTATGAAATATTGATAACAATAATATACATTCCTTTTGTCTTCCCCAGCCACCATTCTATGTAGATATCAGAAAAAACCAGATAGCCATCGATGCCATCAGAGTTTAAGGTTCCATTGCACCAAATTCATGTGAATTTCTATTTAATTTTAAAATACATTACTCTAATATGATTGGATATGGATTATGTATCTCTTCATCTATTTTGTTATCTTCTAGGAATTCTGAAAAAATGCATGAACTTGAATAGTACCATAGTTTCTGTTTGAAAACATATAGTACTCAATAAAACCATCATGCTTCTGCCACTACGAATGAAATTATAATCTTTCTAATTACCATTTCCAACAAGACTGCGATCCCCCGTGGTTCCAGTTGCAATAAATGCACCCTGGAGAAAGTAGCAACCCAAAATAAAACAGTTAACAGAATAACAAAATTAAATTGAATGCAAATTATCTACTGGAAACCTTTAACTTCTTACTACACCTGCTGACGTGCCCGTTGAATTTCTTGCTCTAATTGCGCAAGCCTAACTCGACTGTTCTCCAATTGTTGTACATATGCCTATTTAAAACCAAACCATGTAAATGATTCAAATATGTTCTATTAACATAACGCTAGGACGTGTCTGAAATATGAACGTGTTAATTCACTATGAGAGATTGTAACATATATAGGCAAAAACAAGACTCCGAAACTAACATGATGAAACATGAGTCATAACTAGCACAACTAAAAGCCAGTTGGGATAAACTTCTTAATAAGCTTTTAGAAAAGAAGTTAATTAGAATAAAACTTCTCCCATGATCAATTACCTTTTTCCTCAACCGACTCTTCCTCGCAGCTTCCCGATTCTGAGCTAGCCTGCGTATAGTCTAAAAGACGACATCCACAAAAGTAAAGAAATCAGAAATGGAACGAGAACTAATAAGTACAAGGCTTTGATGCAAGCAGTAACAAGTAACAACCTTCTGGTCTTCTTCAGCTTTATCCTTAGTCTTACTTTGATCCTGCGAGTCCACAACTACAAGTGCACCATCCCCAACTCCATTGGACCAAGACACGGTTGAGAAACACTGTCAAAATAACATTAAAACCCGCTATTGACATCATCATTATCCAATACCCAGAAATTTAAAATATACTATAATAAAGGCTCTCATCTTATTTTTTTTATGTTTTCAGATTGATCTCTTTTAAGTATAAAAAAATTTCAAATTAATCTCTAAAGTGCCTCACATAAACTACACTTTTCCATAATTTTTTTTTACTTTATTTTGACTAACATGGGAAACATCCATCTCACGTGGAATCTCTTACAATTTGTTACTTCTCACCAGGTTGACAGTTATTGTGACTTGGTTGACAACTTGTCACCAAGTTGATAAACTCACAAAGAACCAACTAGGTTTATGAATAACACTTTAAAAAACCAAAAGTGAAACTATTTAAAAGCACGTTTTAGCCTTTTATAATAAATTTCCGTTTCCAACATCCAAGAATTTTACAGAGACCCACTTGGTTTTTGTCATCGGTGTCAATGTCAATATCTGTGCAAGTATCTTCGGTGTGTTGGCTATCATCTGCCCAATTCTCAACATGCTGGTTCCCCAGTGGCACGGTGGCGTTAGTGCTTCCTCTCTGAAACATGACTCGCCGCTCTGTCTCAACGCACCATGCAACTGTGGAACCAAATTCTGCACACCCAAGGTTCTATGCAAACGTTGCATTTGATCCGAACCCAAAAATAGATAAGCAAAGGCACGCCTGCACAAAACTTATATAACTAAAGAGGAAGAGAGAGAGAGAGAGAGAGAGAGAGAGAGAGAGAGAGAGAGAGAGAGAGAGAGAGGGGACTAATACCATGTTGAATGTCCCGCACTGCAAGTTGTTTGCAACAACAGCTACATTGCTCGACTTTGCACCAAACACAGAACCTGCAAAGGATATATAGTTAAAAATTGAAATTATTACCCGAGAAGGAACCGTTATATATTATTATTATTATTGTTGTTGTTATTATTATTATTATAATATTATATTATTATTATTATTATTATTATTATTATTATATATTTGTGAAGACAGAGAGAAAGAGAGTATTAACTTGAGCTTAAATCAACAGCATCGTGTTGTCGAAAAGAATGTTGAAGATCCGAGAAACGCGTTGGATTTTGGTTGGTGTCATTTACCCTGTTTCAGACCAAAGAAAAACAGGGAACTCTGTTATAAACAACACTCTTTTCTTCTTCTAACGATGAAAGAGATAAACACATGCTTCTGTTGCTGCATGCAAATCCTTGTTCCAGCTTTTGTTACTCATTTCATAAAAAAGGGGAAAACGAAAATCATAAGTTGTGGAAGGTAGTAGTGTGCATGTAAATTACCGGTGAAGGAAAGGAGAATGGGCATAGAGTGGTGAGATTGATTCTGATTCGGTTGTGTTGAAGCTCTGCATCTTTTGTAAGCTAACTGATTAGGAAAGGAAAGCATCAATCATCGTCATAACAAGCTTTCATTTTCATGTTAAACAAACAAGTGGACGCAGAAAAGAATATGTTAAACAAGTGTTGGATGAATGAAGCTTTAATAATAAGAGTGCATAGTGTTGCTTCAGTACGGCTTATTTGAAGCACCCCGTGTTTTTACTTTTGCAGGTTGAGTAAAAGAAAATACTATTCATACACAATTTTTTAAAAAAATAATTATTATTTTTATTACAAATCAATCTTTTAAAGGTTTAAATGAAATTCATGTTATTTTTTGAAAATCATTAGTAAAAAATATTTATAACTTATTTGCATTAGCATGGTCAAAATTTACATAAATTACATATTATGTAGAAACTACAAAATGGTGGATTAGTATGGAAATTATTATACTTAAACACAATCATGGGTTGTTTGTTGTAAAAATTATCAAAAGGGTAAAAAATTTGTTATTTAAATATAACTTACTTAAGAATTAATTAATTATTTATTATTTTTATTTGTTTTCTTTAATACTATATTACAAGTTTACTATTATATTATATTATTAATATACAAAATAAATTATTTTATAAATTTTTGTCATATCTATTGAATACACACATATTTATTATCTATTAATAATTATTTTCAATGCAAATTTAATTATTTTCATGTCATGTATAGCACGTGTTAAAACTAGTGAGAGAAAAAAAAACATTTTATAAATTGAATAAATGATTTAACAGAGAGATAAAAAAAAACATGTATATATAAATGAGAAAAAAATTAAAATATAATTTAAAATTATTAAATAAGTTTATTGA
>JAMLFT010005743.1:0-17102 GCA_026544285.1 Pachyrhizus erosus
ACTGAGGAGAAAAAGATTTTCAGAGAAATCTCGCTCAAGCGAACCATTCTCGCTTGAGCGAGACTGGCCAGAAAACTTCAGCAGAGACTCAAGATTTACATAATACCAGTAGGAGATTAATTGTTTGAGTCGTTGACCTTTGATATGCATGTCTAGTTCACCCAACCTAGTGTGACAAAATTACCCTTTGAGGAAATTTGATTTCATTTTAACTATCCTTTTACCTATTCAATTTATTATCTAGTGTGAAATTATAAGCATATGTATGGGTCCTCGTTAAAGATGTCACACTTTGCACTTTGAAGAAAGTTCTAGTTTATTAGGCTTCATTTTCTTCTTTTGGAATCCCTTTTTCTTTTACCAAAAATAATACATTTTAAATAAAAATAAGGCTAAAATCCACTTTTGATTCTTTAACTTTTTTTTTTGTTCAATTTTTTCATTTATCTTTTAAAAAATTAACTTTGATCCTTTAAGTTTGGAAATGAATTCAATTTAGTCCTTACCGTCAAAGAGTTGTAACATTTGTCAATAGAAAAAACAAAAAATGGTAATTTGGCATGAAATACCATACTGGTCATTTAATAAAGTTTACATTAATCCTTTATGTTTAATAATAGGTTCAAATTAGTCCTTGAAGTTTTGAAAATCATTCACTTTAATCCGTCATATATAACTCAGTCATTTAAGCACTCACTCAACTTATGATCAACAACGTTCATGTCTACAAATGCAATAATCAATTTCATTACATAGTAATCAAATTACCTATATAATCATAGATGTTTCAATCAACCAAACCTAAATTATCTTCTTCTTCAAATACATTTGAATTGCAAAACCCTCAACCATTGACAAATTGAATAACATTAACATCATAACTACATTAATCCCTAACATTACAAAAAAAAAAAGGATGAACTTCAATCATTTCCTAAAGTTTCTCAATAAATTTTAACCATTTTCTGTAGTTTCCAATGTAAGTATAATGTTTGGTTTTGGTTTATTGAAACAAGTGTGAAGGTATATGCAATTTGGTTATTATGATACGAAATTGCTTATAGTGGTGTGAACACTATTGATCATAAGTTGAGTGTATGTTGAAATAACTAAGTTATATACAAAGGATTAAAGTGAATTAATTTTAAAACTTAAAGGACTAATTTGAGTCTGTTTCAAAATATAAAGGACTAATGTAAACCTAATTAAAGAACCAATGTGAACCTAATTAAAGAACCAATGTGAACCTAATTAAAAAGCCAATATAGTGTTTCATGTTAAATCTTCATTTTCTATTTTCTTCGCTAATGAATGTCACAACTCTTTGACAATAAGGACTAATTTGAATCGTTTTCAAAACATAAAGGACTAAAATGAATATTTGAAAAGATAAAGAATCAAACTAAATAGAAACAAAGGATAAACGACCAAAAGTGAAGTTTATCCTAAAAGTAATCACTCAATGTGACCAAAACAATTAAATGGTATGAGAAACTCCATTAATAATCTTAACAAAAATAGCTTTTTCACTAATGCTTTGTTTGGATAAAGAGAGAAGTAAGAAAAAAAGTAGAGTAGAAAGAAGTAGAAGAAAAGAAAGAATATGTAGAAAATAAGTAGATTTTTAAGGTATTTGGATTAAAAGAAGTAGAAGAGAAGTAGGAGAGAAAAAATTGAGTTTTCTTTTCATTTGTTTGGTTGAATAAAAAAGTAAAGAGATAGAAAATAATTTTTTCTTGAAAAGACATATTTTCCCTTAACATGTATAGATTTTGTGAGATAAAGAAAAAAAAAAAGATTAAAATTATAAATTTAAGTGGGTCTCAAAGTTTTTTTAGTCTCCTTTTTCATTCTCTCTTCACCAATGAAGACATTCTTTTGTGGTGGATCCCTCCAGATATTATAGACATGCAATTCTAGCCCTATAGGTTTGAATTGCAACAATTGGCTCTCCTAAATATCATAAAATGTAAAATTTTAGTTATTCTAAATATATATTGTATTTCATATATATTATCAAGAATAATGTTGCCTTTTAAAAAACTAAAAGACTAAATTGAAATACACAATTCCAATACTCGTGGGTTCTAATTAATACAAGTATTGAAATCTAAACAACTAAAATTATACATTTGTAATTGACATAATTAAAATTTAAAAGACTAAAAAACTTCACAATTATAATAACCAAAAGAAAGACTTGTGTGGTCACTGTTGTAATAAATGAGTTGTTAGTGACCTCAAATAAGAAGTCGTCACCTCATCAAATTATGATAAAATAATTAGTCACAAAAGAAATCAAATGAAGAATTAGAAGTATGATTTCTTCTCTCACATTTTCTCTTATTCAATAGACTCGTTATCATAACATTGCCACTCATGACATCCTTCTTTCGTGATTGTATGGAGCTTGTGTAAATATTTTTGTACATCGAGTGGCAATTGTGATGAAACACAGGTTTATTCGTGGAAAAATCTAACTGTTAAGCCTAAAGAGGTTCAACATGGTACATACGATCCTTTCAAGTACACAAGGGTCTACCATTTTAAGGAGCCTCTTAAGCACAGAGATGACAATGTGTTGTTCTCGCTCTAGTTTCTCTCTTTATTTCACTTCACAGTGTGATTTTTTACGAAGTTTTTTGTGTCGCTTAATAAAACCGAGAAGTTTTAAGGAGGGCATCATTTTTATACGTAGAAGGGACTGGTATCCATGGCATGGCTCATTAGTAATAATAAAAAGGGAAATTTTTCACACTAATTTGCACCTTATTGGTATTAGCATCGAACATTAACTTGAGTTCGACTCTCAATGAAAGCACCATTTGTAAGGAAGCTAACACTATGCTATTGAAAAATTATCTAAAATTATCGATAGAGAACTACTGAAAAAATAAAAACATAAACTTTGATATCTCCATAGATTACAAACCTTACATTTTTATAATAAACCTAATGGTCAACAATCTTACATGTGTCATCATCTAGTATTTTAGGGTATACAAATAAAGCCAAATAACAATAGTTTTTTTTTTACTCAAACTAAATAAGAATATAAATAATATCATAATATTCTAATATTTAACTCCATCCTATAAAATCTTTTTAACAGTTTAATTTTCTTTCTTTTGGATCTCCGGCCCATCCTATCACAACACAAATCAATCTCACCATCCTCAAGATCTATGGCAAATCCAAAGAAAGAAAAAAAATCAGATCTTAACATCATTGGAATAGTGAAAGTGTACTTGGATTGGTTGGGTATGGTGCTGTAAGGGTCCAAGCCGGAGCACCATATGCTAACTGAGATGGCGGTATGAAACGAGTTCACCGGAATTATGGGGGTAGTGGTGGTGCGATTCACTTGGGGCAGATACAAGAAGATAAAATAGTGAAGATTTTTTGTTATTTATTTTTTAATTTTAAAATTTTAATGTGCAGTCATCTTTTAATTAATTGTCACTAATACCTCATCTTTAAGGATATGTCTATACATGAAAACTAAAAAAAATATAACGAAGTCTTATTTTTATTTCTCTCATTAGTCAGTCAACATAAAACTACTTTTTTTTTTTTCTTGTACATCTCTCTTTTCAACTTATATTAAAACATAAAAATGATCAAAGTGGATCCATCATTTTCCTCTTAATTAATAACACTGAAGGTCACTACCCTAAAAGCCAATGACAGGTCATATGCTGTAAGTCAACTTTCACGTTATGTAAACTAGATTATTTTTTTTTAATCATCCGTTGCGTTCACACCTTGAAAATGCCTTAGATGACCAAGTTATTCCTCAAAACTCCATTAATTGTTATGCATTATAAGTAAATGAACATGGCACTATATATGTCCTTTGGACACAGCAAACTAGCTAGTTAAGCATTTCCATTTTTCTAAGACTTTGGCTTAAAAGGTGACCAAGTAGAGTCCCCGAAGAAAATGGATGCTGAAACGCTAATGATGCAGATCCGTGAAGAGGAAGAGGAAGAGGAAGAGAAGACACCAGTGCAGGTCATGGCCATTGGTGGTGACATAGAAGGTAGTAATTAAGGACCAACACGTTTACTTAGCATTTTTCATCCAAAAATGTTTTGTTTTCTAAATACAATAATATTACTTGCTCATTTTAAGGATGAAAAGGGCTAATCCAAATTTTCCAACACTCTAATTTACAGTTGCTCCTGTTGAAACCGTTTGCAAAACGATTATTATAGAAAGAGGGGGTGATGAAAACCACCAACATGAAGTGAAGGAAGAAAATTCTGATTCTGTTAAGCTTCATTTCAATCCTTCTGATTCTTCTGTGTACATAGAAAATGGACCAGCTACAGGCACAGTCATTTCACCCACGGAGGAAGCGCGTGAAGTGAATTTGAAAGACACGTTCTTGATGCCACCAAACCATGAATTCTATTGCCCCAATTGCAAAGTTTGTATCAACAAGGTGTTGTTTTGCACAACAGAACGAGAGAATATATTTGCACCTGCAAACGATATCGAATCCCCAGTACGATGCTCGAGTTTATTCTTTCAAATAGGTATATCATATTTTATTTACTGCTATATACATGTCCCGTGATGTTGACAATTATGATTGGTGTCTCTATAAGCTATATTATACTTAAAAATGTAATTAAGATTACATACTAGGGAAAACAACCCAGATGCAATGTCTCTGTCCTATGTTAAATAAAAAATCATTTAAGCTTAATCATACATAGATGCACAAAACCCGCTAAGGTTGATTTAATAATGGAGAGTTTAAGTAATTTCTGTGGAGTCATTATCACTAATGTACAAAAAGAAACCATTAATACAACACACTGGTCGTTTCAACCTACTTATATAGAACAACAAAAAACACAATAAGTTGCTTTTACTTTGAAAGAATGTTACCAAGAAGATCCTTTATTCTACATCTTAATAAAACAGTACTGAAGGTTATCTATATCGATGAAACAAAATCTGCCATACATTAGCTTTCAAGTATTTACTTTATTTTATAGAAATTAAATTATTAATATGTTTATTTTGAGTTTTAATAATATGATATATCTTATTATTGACAATTTACTATTTATACAAAGGAAATTATTTAATAATATGCTACATAATATTTATATTAACACTTTAACTTTTATTAAAAAAACTGTTTTTATGAAAATAAGTCTAACAAATTATATTTTTTTAAGTATTTATTATTAATTTTTATTGGTTAACAGTATAATATTTTTACATTGATAATGCATAAATATTATACTCATTCATAATATGACAATTCATATTATTAATGATTTATATATTAAGGATGTTATTTATTAATACAATATATTATTAGTGTAGATTTATAATATTTATATTGATCATTTAATTTTTTTAATGTAAATATGTACTTTATAAAACAAGTCTAACAACTAATATTTTAAAAGATTTTAACAACTCTTTTAGAGAAATATTTATTTCCATCTTCATTGATGTTTTCTCGATATACAACCTACAAAGTGCAATCACTTCTTTATATTACTTCAAAAGCATCAATCAGTCTAATTTTGCTGTCTTTTCTCTGTATTTTCATTTTGAGAATATGGGTCAACCGTGTGAATGCCGATTAAATATAAGTGATCAATCAGATCCATAAACTTAATTCAATATGTTATCGTATGCTTAATCCATGTGAAAACACATACGCGTAATACTTAGAAATTGCACACAATGTTTGAGATAAAAAATTGTTGACATAAATGATTCAACACTTGTGTCATTTAACTAAGATTTAGAATTTAACTTTTGTTATGACAATATATAGAATGGTAACACCGATTCGGTAAATAAGAGATTAGTTGGAAATTGAATAAAAGTTTATAATAAATAAATAAAATAATACATGCTGTAGCATTTAATAGTTTATAGATCTTAATTGATAGTAAAACATAATAAATGATGTAGACTTCTTTTTCTTGTATTTTTGGAACAGGCCAAGAGTATTTGACGGGGTTGGTATTACGAGCTCCAGAAGGTAATGCGTGTCCTCAACCTGTTTTTAATAAATTGAGAAATTAGACACAATCATATTGACTTCTGGAATTAGCTAACCATAAAATTAATAGACTTCTTGATGAGTTAAACCCACGGATTACGCACACTATGAATTCGATCAATTTCTTACTAACCATTTAAAGAAATGAAATACTGTATTGCTTAGTTTATATTTCCTATAAAATCTTTATTTAATTTTGCAATATGCGTGCTTACTTGACAGCGATGTTACTTGACATAATTATAAAGGATAATGTTATACAGAAACTATTTCTTCGTATAAACCACTTAGATCTTTACATGAATGCTTTTAAAAGATTCCAACCATTAATTTACATAAATAACAAACGAATTCAGCCACCCCTTTTTCCTTCTGCAAAGTTTCTGTTTTTCGTATGGCTTTGCCAACGTAATCTTTCAATTATAAATTACATTGAAAACAAGCATTTCTTGCGTGGAAATTTGAAAATATTTAAAGTGTTAAGAATTGAGAGTGCACCTTTCTAATTAATTAATATAAATCTATTGAATCTAAAAAAATTTCAATTGAAGTTTGAAATAAAAAAATCATGAAATAAACTACCGGAGATTCTAAATCGCATTATGATAAAGAAACATTGAATGGCATGACAAGTAAATAGTTTTTAATTGTTGAAGCTAGGACTAGTTGCACTAGTGAAAACGATGCATGAATAAAATATTCTAAATGCTTATTATATTGTAAGAGGCGTTACTTGCCTGAATAGTATATCATATAATCAATTCGTAATTTTAAGAAATCACTTTGTCACCCTTAAAAAAATTGCCTTACAAATGAATTGCACTCCTTGATCCTATTTGTAGCTGCAAAAAATATAAAGATAATTTTTTTTAATAAATTCTGTAATTATCCTTTAAGACAAGATGGAGTATTCATAAAAAATATTCCGACACTTAAGTTACCAAATAATTACATATAAAAAAATATATTAAGATTTATAATAAAAATGAATTGTAACATTTTTTCTTAATATTCACTTCTATTTATAAATATTTTTTATGGATTTGAGATTATGGACATTATTTGATGGATTTATCATTATTATTGGATTAATTATTTGATTATTAATCATTAATAATTAATAAATAAATAATATAATTATTTAATTATTGATTAATAATTTTTTATAAACCATTTGTTTTGTGATAAACCAAGATGGAGTCCACTTACTCAATCAGTTGCTTCTTTTTGGTATGTTGACATGTGTTCGACTATTTATTATTATGCAAAGACTAACATGTCTTTTTTGGCATATCTATATTGGTATACATTCTCCCTAGTCCTTGATGAGCTTTTTAAGCTAAGAAGAGGAAGGACTTGTCATTTTGAAATTTTCTAACATACTTCAGGCTTTGTAATTGTCAGACGTCCTTTCAACTTTCATAGTTTACGATATAGAATTGTGCTCGTCATTAAATCTTAGTTGTTGATGAATGTTGATCTAATAATGGTAGAGATTTAGGCCTATTGGGCTTTGCAAGATCAGCTTCTTATAAATAGTCATGACTTATTAGTTTTTTGTTATATTAGTTAATTTGTCAAGTGTCGAGAATTGAGTATCAAGATTTGAGTGTGGAAATAGTTTGTTGATTTGTTGGTTTACTTGATTGATTTGTCGAGATACTTTCCACATATGTGCTAGGTTTTTTGCTTATTTAAATTTAATATGGACCAAGGGGTATCCAATTCTAGTTTTGGGGAGTTCAATGAGTCTAGGAAGTTGAGTCTATTGTCACCCAAGATACATGCAACCGATGATTCAGACTCCTTGTCTTCATCTTCTAGAAGCACCTTGTCTTTTGATAGTAACTTGTCTAATTTCAAGAATGGCCCTCAAGTCGTTGAGGAGGAGAATGCTTCAAAGAAGGATTTGGCTTATAACATTATTGTCGAGATGAGGCCATGTTCTTTAGAAGCATCATTTAATGTTGAGCCAGATGTTCAAACTAAGGAGTTCCTATTGTTGAAGAAAGAAGTGTAGGGTTATTATTCAAAGTTCTAGTGGGATAATCTCATAAAGATTTTCATCAAGACTATACAAATAAGTAGTAGCCCACAAGGGACAATATTCACCGTCCAGTGTTGTGATAGAAAACCTCAAGTGTTTATGAAACATGGGGAAGTCGAAGACGACTTCTTTTTCATGTATGAAACTTTGTTTCAAAACTTGCATGTGAGGTTGCCTTTCGACAAGTTCATTAAGGGGGTACTCTACGTTCTTAATGTTTCACCTAGTCAATTGAATCCCAATAGTTGGATTTTTCTTCAAAGTTTTTGATTTATTAGTTATGCCTTCTTTATCTGTCCAATGCCATATTTTATTTTCACCATTTTTCGACTTAGCTTAGGGAGGGTGTTGGATGGCTTTCTTTGGTTAACAAGTTGGATATCCCCTATTGGCACCTTATACGACTTCTTACAAGGGTTTTAAGACTAGGCTCTTGAGGTTTATGTTGTCGATGACAGTTACGACTATTTTTGTAGAGTCGATGGAAATACTCAATTTCCTCTCAATTCGACAAGGAATCCAAGGAGGTATGACAAGTATCCCAAAGATTTAATGACCAATCGGTAACTCAAGAGTTTAGTTATTTTGGACTCACTCTATAGGCACATTCTTTCTAAAAATATTGTCCCCTTATTAATTTCTCCTTATCCCTTCATATAGATTTATAGGGTTAGTTTTCAATCTTTTTTTTACTTCAAAAACTTTTCTAGCTATTTTTTAATGTTTACTTAGTTTTTCAAAAATCATGACATTTATGGATGATGATGTTTTTGACTACTTCAATGTTCGAGGTGTTCAAAGGGTGGCATTCTTGAAAGAGACGAAGGTCAACAATACCCACATAGGAGCTATGCTTGAGCACAATCCTCCCTATGTTAATGAAAAGAAGAGGAAACACAACCACTATAGCAACAAGGATAAGACAAAAAAGAAAGTTAGAATTCAAAAGGAAGGGGTTCATGAAAATTTGAATGTTGACACAAAAGTTGAGAATCTAACTAAGTGTCTTGCTGAGTTAGAAGAGTCTTAGAATGTTGAGAGACCTCCAAAAGAGGTTGTTGAAGCCTTGGTTAAAAGGGCTAAACTAAATGTGATTAAACAACACAAAAGGGTTTGAAATGTTGTTGTTAGGCTCAATTATTCAATCTTTAGGACACCTCTCGCTTTGGTATTGATGATGATGTTTATCAAGGTCAAATAGTGGATCTTGTTGAGATACCTAGGAACCATACTCTTGCTCTTGCTCCTACTACTAAAAACTCTCCTACATTCAAGGTTGAAGCTTTAGAGTTTCCATTTGCACTGACTATTACTAGTGGATATAGATATTGAGGATGATGATGAGCAACAGACCTTTCCTCAGCAAGAGTGATTATGTAATATAAGGTGAATAATGCCTTGTTTTGTCCTTTTTTTGTAACTCGGCAATTTGGTCCCTTTAATGAAATTATCCTTTTATTTCTAGTCTTATCTTTTTTGTTTCTTTATATCTTAATTTCATTACTTATTTTTTGCAAGACTTAGTTTGGATAAGAATATTTGTTAAATAAACAAACATTAGTGAATAGAAAATATAGGTAGAGTGGTGTTCCTTGGTAGGGGAACCTTAAAATTGATTTATATAGGCATGTAGTTCGTCGAGGTGTATACCTCAACTAGAAAACTTTTGATTGATTTTCATAGGCATGTCTTTGATCGAGATTGTTGTGTCCTTTTATTTAATTCGATGTAGGCATTCTTTAGCCTAGATTGGTATCTCGACAAGGAGATCTTATAAATTCGATGTAGGTGTGTTCTTAATCAAGATGGGTATCTCGACAAGTGTATCTTTATTTATTTGTTGTAGATGTGTCGTTAATTGAGATTGGTATCTTAGCAAGAAAACCCTTATTAATTTGATATAGGTTTGTCCTTACCCGAGATTGGCATCTCGATAGGAAAACTTTTATTAATTTGATGTAGATGCATCCTTAGCCAAGATTGGTATTTTGATAAGCAAACCTTTATTAATTTGATGTAGGTGCATCCTTAGCCAAGATTGGTAACTCGATAGGGAAATCCTTATTAATTCGATGTAGGTGTATCCTTAGCCAAGATTGGTATCTTAGTAGGGGAAACCTTTATTAGTTTGACATAGGTGCATCCTTAGTCAAGATTAGTATCTCGGTAAAGAAGCTTTTATTAGTTCGATATAGGTGCATCTTTAGCCAAGATTGGTATCTCGATAGGGAAACCTTTATTAATTCGATGTAGGTGTGTCCTTAACCAAGATTGGTATCTTGACAAGGAAACCTTTGCTAATTCGATGTAGGTGGATCCTTAGCCAAGATTAGTATCTCAGTAAGGAAGCTTTTATTTAACTAGGAAACAAGCTAAAAGAGTTGTTAAATGTATCTAAAATTCTTACTTTATTGATGTGTTTTGTGTGTCTTGTTAAAACTTCTTTGGCCAAAATTCCTTACACGTTCTTATAGGAAAAAATGATCGAAGTAGGAAAAAAAGTACATCACCATTTTATAAAGTTATTGTCACTTGAACTAAAATAAAACTTCAAATGTGCTACATTCCAAGCCTATGGTATAAGTTCTCCTAAGAGGTGTTCAAGCTTGTACACTTCATTTCCTAAAGCTCAATTTATTCGAAATAGGTCATCCCAATTTTCTAAAACTTCCCTTCCTTGGATTACTTTCGAACTTCTCCTTAAATATGCTAAACAAGGTCTCCTGATTGAAAAGTCCTTGGTTTCACTAGAGGTTTGTAGCACATAGATGCTCTCTACTTGGTTGTTGCTTCCTTTATTCTTGCTTCTTCTCTAACTCTTTAAGGTAGTCTAATTTGATTCTCATGGACTCTTTATTTCTTTATGGATCAAATTGACTTCTTAAAGATAGTTCTCCTATTTTCACTAGTATTATTGCATCCATTTCATAGGTTAACTAAAAAAGGGTTTCCTTTGTGGATTATTGAGGGGTGCACCAATACCCCCAAAGGACTTCAAGCATTTCATTAACCCAAACACCTTTTGTCGAACGTAGTCTCTTTTTCAATCCCATAAGAATAACTTTATTTGCCACTTTTGCTTGACATTCAATTGAGGATGTCTAACTAAGTTTACTCGAAGTTGTATTTTCATGCCTTCATAGAAGGCTTTCAACTTGGCATCCATGAACTAATGTCCATTATCTGTACTGATGATTTGGGGAATGCTTAATTGAGTTATGATATTTTTCCATACAAACTTCTGCGCTCTCTAGGTTATAATGTTTGCTAGAGTTTTTCCTTCAATCCACTTAGTGAAATAATTCACCGTTAGTAGGAGAAATTTGCATTGCCTTCTCACTATTGGGAATGGTCTAGGAATATCCATTCCCCAAGTGGTGAAAGGGAAAGGTGAGAAAATTTCCAGTAGGTCATTGCCCAACTAGTGTATAAAAATTTTCATATTTCACGCAATCTACGCATTTTCGTGCATATTCCAAATAGTCACTTCTAAGAGTGGACCAATAGTATCTTTCTCTTAAGAGTCTAGTTACCATTGTCCTTCCTCTAGAGTGTACCCAAAAAATGCCTTTGTGAATTTCTTTCGTAACGTATTCAACTTGTTCTCTAGTTAAACACTTTAGCAATGCAGTTGAGAATCCCTTTTTATATAGATTGTTCATAATTAGAACATATCTCGTTGCTTGTACTTTAATCTTTCTAGATTCTTCTTTATTAGCTAGCAATTATTATGTTTTCAGATACATGTATAAAAGGGTCATCCACCCTCTATCTACTATGTCTCCTTGCGTGTTATCACTTGCTTTTTCCACGCTAGGAGTAATTATGGTATGTTGGATGATGGTTTTATGTTGTCATAGTCTCTTAGTGTTAACTAGCTTGGCTAGTAGGTCTACTATGAAATTCTGCTCTCTTGGTAAATGACATATTTTTACATGTTTGAACTTTTCTATTAAGTTTCTGACCTTAGGAAACTACTTTAAAATCTTAATCTCCTTAGCTTGAAACATCTCAAAAAGTTCTTTGGCCACTAGTTGAGAATCATTTCTACATTTAACTCTTTTGACTCCCATTTCTAATGAAGGTTAATCCATCAATGCTAGCTTCATATTTTTCTTGATTGTTGGCTCATATTTCAAGAACTAAACCTATTGGTCCTTTTAGTATAATTTTTTTTCCACTTCGAGTTTTGTTGGAGGATCCATCTATGTGCAATGCCCAATATTCATAATTATTTAGTTGGTTTGGATGTAACTCATTATAAAAATTAGCTAAACATTATGCTTTGTTTGCCCTTCGTAGTTCAAACTTAATATTGAATTATAACAGCTCTATTAAACATGTTACCATTCTTTTAGCAAATTTAGGTTTTCACAAGATTCTCACAATAGGATGATTTTTCCTAACTATGATTTGGTGTGTTTTGAAGTATTGCCCAAGTCTCCTCGCCACATTTACCAACGATAAAGCTAATTTTTCTAACATATGGTATCTACTTTCTAAATTTTGCAAGACTTTGTTGATGAAATATATTGAAGATTGGCCTTTTTCTTTTCTTGCACAAGAAGGACACTAATGGCTTCATTAGATACTGAGAGATATACGAACATGTCTTCGTCAATCTTGGTTTTGAAAGAATTGGAAGTGTGGCTAAGATGTCTTTCAACTTTTTTAGTGTGTGTTTAGATTTTTAATCCCATTCAAATGTCCTTGTCTTCTTAAGCAACCTAAGAATGAGACATGTCTTCTTAGCCAATCTTGAAGAAACCAAGATAAAGACGCAAGTATTCCTACAAATCTCTGAACTTCTTTGACTATGGTTAGGATACTCATGTTTAGAATGACTTTGCATTTATCTCAGTTGGCTTCTATGACTTTGTATTTATCTCTTTGGGTTATCATAAAACTTAAAAAATTTTCCTTTCCACTCTGAAGCACACTTTTCCATATTTAATTACATGTTATACTTTCTGATCTCACTGAATATCTCACATAAGTCAACCACGTATGATTCAAGTGTTGTGGATTTGATGATTATGTTATCTATACACACCTCTATGTTTTTTTTTCTATCTGACCATGAAAATTTTATCCATGAGCCTTTGATATGTTGCTCCTACATTTTTCAAACCGAAAGGCATGACATTATAAAAAAAGTTTCTTGATTTGGTAATAAAATTTGTTTTACTTTCATAAGGTGGAAACATCAAGATCTAGTTCTATACTAAGTATGCATATAGAAAACTTAAGAGTAGATGTCATGCTACACCATCAACTAGTTAGTCAATGTTTGACAAAGGGAAGACTTTTTTTGGGCACGCTTTATTAAGATTCTTGTAGTCTACACATATGTGCCATTTACCATTTCCTTTTTTTCACCATTGCAATATTGGATAACCATGTGGTATGTTGCACTTCTCATATAAAATCAACATCTAATAGTTTATTAGTTTCTTCTATGATAACCTTCCTTCTTTCTTCCCCCAACTTCTTTTTCTTTTGTGCGATAGGTCTAGCTTTTGCACATATGGATAGTTTACAACAATGGAACATTGGATTGATTTTGGGCATGTCTGTTGTTGACCATGCAAACAAATCCACATTATCTTGCAAAATTTTATTAGTTTTTTCTCGAACTTTCACCCCTACATTAGCTCCCATCTAAGTACACTATTCTTTACTCTTGCCAAGCTACCATTTATATGTATCTTCATTGTGTTTGACCCTTTGATCTTCTTCAATTCTTGGGTCTAGATCAACAAAAGAAATTGTCTTAGTCGTCATTTATGAGTTCTCTTTTTCTACTAATGGGTTAATCTTCAAAGTTGTAGCATAACACTTTCTTGTTGTCTTTTGGTTAAATGAATTGTGATGATGTTTCCCTCCAACAATGGAAAGCTCATGGCTAAGTATGGAGTTGATACTATAGCCTTAAGTGTATTAAGTGTAAGTCATCCTAGCAATATATAGTAAAAAGTATTTGCATTGACTATTATGTATTGAACTTTAATTATTTGGTAATCTTTCCCTTCGCCAAACTTAGTATATAACTTTATGTAGCCTTTGGTGTCAACTTTTTCTCCTGAAAATCTTACTAATTAATCATTGTATGGTTTTATCTTTGACTCTGGTATCTCCATTTGTTTAAAAGTGGACTAGTACAAAATGTTTGCCAAACTCCATTGATCTACGAAAGTCTTTCGAACTATGCAATTAGCTATTTTGATAGATATTACCATGTGGTCATCCCACTCAAGGTACACACCTTTAAAGTCTTCATCCAAGAAGGTAATCATTAGCATTCTTACTAGCTTCCTTCCTTCAACTACATTCACTAATTGTATTAGTCTTGAATACCTTTCTCGTGATGAAGAGGATGTTCTTCCTCCTATGAGTCCTCCAACAATGGTGTTTATCACACATTGCAAATTATTTTCTTCTTGGTTTTTTCTCGGTCTTTATTCTCAACCTACTTATTGGATTCCTCTCATTGATTTTCCTCACCTTTTCCTCGAGCATCACTTTTGTATTCTCTTTTGAAATTCCAACCCGTGTCGTAAGTTGATTTTTGAATGAATTGTTTCAAATGGTTAGCCTAGATCAACGCTTCAATCTTATCCCTCAAGGTTGCACATTCCTTAATTGTATGACCATGGTTACAATGGAATCAACAATGCTTTTTTGGTGTTTGCATTTCGGGGTGTGATAACCCTTCTTGGTAGTAGAGGAATGTTTGTATTAAGTGTCCCAAGAATCTTAGCACAATTGGTGTTTAAAGGCATGTATTGGGAATATTATTGTTGAATTAGTTCTCTATAATCTTCGTTGAAGTTATCTCGATTTCTTTTACTATCCTTCTCATGGTCTTTTGTTTCTCTAGATTGTTTCCCCTGGTTTAATTTCTAAATTTTGCTAGTTCTTTCATCTACATATATTTAGCTTTTATCCTCATTAATTCATTTGTATCATTTGTCAGCTTCTTACACAAGTTATTTACAAATGGTCCAAGTTTGAGTGATGTGACCAAATGATGTAGCACTACTAATAGGTCAAGGTCTCATATATTGAGTGTCACTTTATTGAACCTTTCCATGAAGGTTCTCAACATTTATCTCTTATCTTTTCGAATGTTCTCCAAAGGTAGTTAAGTGAGGTGATAAGGCTAATTGGTAGCAAATTGTGTTCTAAATCGTGCAACCAAAGTGCTAAAACTGTTAGTTGAGTTAAGGTATAATTTGGTGAACTAATTCAAGGCCAAACCTTTTGATGATGTGTGAAAGACACGACACAATATTGTATCTTCTATAGTGTATAATCTGACTTGCATGACAAAAATATTGACATGCTCATCAAGGTTTGTAGTATCATCATACTGATCTGATGTTAAAACTATCCAATTTGCTAGTACTGGGGTTTCCATGATTCCATTTATAAAAGGATGACGTCAAGTTATGACAAAGATTGAGGTGGTTAGCATAGATGCATAATTAGCATTATCTTGTCGGCTTGTTTTTGATTGTTTGTTTCCTATTTCATCATGAGGTCAAATAGGGGCACTAGTCTTTATGTGTTCATAATGTGCTTCAATCTGTTGGGATGGTCTCTATTCTTTTGACTAGGTACGTATGTTTGCATTCTCTTTCCTCAATTTCTCTAATTATTCTTCATGTTTCTTTTTCATAACTTTTATCTTTACTCTTAGCTCCCTTATCACACTTGAAGTATCCAGGTCTAGTTGTATTGAACGAACTTCTCTCTTTTCACCTAAATCGATATGTTGCTAATCTAACTCATAATTTGTCTTGCTTATTGTTATAACCATAACTTTGGGCTTGAAAGGAAATATCTTTTGAGCTCCATGGTGAGCACCAAAACGTACCTACAAAAGGATATAAAGGTAATTTTTTCTCAATAAGCTTTGTGAGTACCCTTTAGGACTGAGATGGTGGTACTTGCAAAAAATACTTTGATGCTCAAGTTAGCAACTAATCACATATAAAGAAAAATGATTATAAGATTTATAGTAAAAATAAACAATAAACTTTATTTTGAATACTTACTCCTATTTATAGATGATCTTGATGGGATTGAGATTATGGTTCTTATCTTAAAGATTTATCATTATTATTAGGCCAATTGTTTGATCATTAATCATTGATAAACCTTTTGTGTTGTGATAGGTCGAGGTAGTATCAGTCTACTCGATTAGTTGCTTCTTTTCAGTATGTCAACATGTTTTTGACTATTTATTACTATGCAAAGGCTGACTTGCCCTTCTTGACATATCGCTAACGATATACTAGTATTAGACACTTATTTTATCTTTTTTTTTTAGTTCTTTTTACAATGACAACAATAAGGTTCTATCTTAATTAAAATGTCATATAAATTACATACACTTCCATACTAAAGCGGAGCCTAGCGACTACCTGATCTTCCATGTATGGGATGTATTATGTTGAGACATAATAGTTCTTGCTATGCGTATAAATTTGTTTAAGTTAGCATGATATAGATAATTGAAAAGTTGAAAGTAAACAATTAAGTAAAATATAAAAATTTATTTTTAGTTGAAAGTTGTTCAATTAATTTAATACTTGTACATATATATTTGATCAAATAAATTATTAAACTAATTGATGAATAGAAAGCGATATAAAATGTATTAGCATATTTTTATTAAAATCAATATTTTTTAGGCAGCAATTGTTTTGAAGAAATTATAATTTTTACATTTAATTTGAAGTTTCATTTTTATTACAAATTTAATATTTTAATAAAACTTTTATTATAATATTAAAAAGATAATCTAGAAGTGTTTAAACATTAAGGATAATTCTAAATATATTTTATTTTTATAAACAAACACCCGTTAGCTATAAACTACATTATTATTATTATTATTATTATTATTATTATTATTATTATTATTATTATTATATAATATAATACAATATGAGGAATTTTATTTAAATATATATTGAAGATAAAAATGAAAAACATAATGTGAGATAT
>JAMLFT010005744.1:0-17081 GCA_026544285.1 Pachyrhizus erosus
TATATTTTGACAAAATATTTTATTTTCCTTTATGATTTTATTTTCTTTATTTTTTAAAAAAAAATTGTATTTATATTTTTATGGTATTCATCATAATGATAACATATTTGAAAATCATTATTTTTTATTTTGAATACTTTTCCTCTTATAATTTGTATATTGTTATTTTATAGGCAGTAAATGATTGCATTTGCAATCACATGACTTTGTTAGTCTTTATTTATATATTAATTTAATTATAATTTATTTGAAATTATAAGTTATTTATTAAGTTTTGAAAATGAAAAAAACTTACATTGTAGATTGAAAGGATATTTTTCTAAAACTTCATTATTTTTATTATAAATTCATAAAAAAATTTGGTTGCATATAAAATTGATTAACATTTATAATCTTAGATGTTTAAAGTAAATATTTAGTTTGTCTTTTGTATATATACATTTTCTATTATATGTCTTTATATTACATACTGAGATATTGACAAAATAAAAATCCTTAACTTGAATACAAAAAAATGAAATATGTTTTGCTTATTATTTTTTAGTTTATATTATTTTTAACATGTTCAAATACTGTTTGTTATAATGATTTTGTTTAGAAAAGTATTTATTTTGAAAAAGAAAAATATTAAAAAGTTTGGTGTAAATTAATTATAGATGATTTTCATAACATATAAGGGAGATACTATGATAATATATAAATGTGATTAATATTTTTTGAATATATAATTATAAAAAGTATTTTGTATAAAATTTAATACATATATATTTATTGAATGAAAGTTAACTTTTATAGTTGGTCATCTTTAGAGATAAACTTGGCTTTGACCCTCTTATATATAAATATGACCCTGACCTCCCTTGTACCCCCCCTTCAAAAAGAAGCCTATACTATGAACCAATGTTTTCCCTCTTAAAACCTCTAAACGATGATCCAAGTAATATGTTACTTATTTTCTTTATTTCTATAATAATGTGAAAATGAAACTTATTATGTTAGCCTTTAGTATAAACAGTATCTATATATGAATTAACATAAGTTGCACCACGAATTGGGTAAAAAGAATCTCCCAACATAAATAGCCTTCAAGTTATATATATACTAAGCAACTTAGGTTTTATCTATCATTATTTTTGTTTGTCTTATTTAATCTTTGTTGTTTCCGTTGTTAGTTTATTTTTTTTGTTTTATTTAGTCTTCTCTTCTTTTATTCCTTTGATTATCTTTCTTTTCTTCTTTTCTATCATCTTGTCAAAGCAAAAAAAAAAAAATTAGGCAAAAAAAGGGTGAGATTAAAAAAAAAAAGTTACAAAAAAAAATATTGAGTGGTACTTGCTTCAAATTATTTACTACACAATAAAAAAGTTTAAAAAAATTCGTTTAACCTTATATTCTATTACTCACAAAGTGTGAATTCCACTCTTATTTTTTGTTGGTTCTATACACCTTCCTTTGATTTTGTCTCATAAAAAGTGTCAATTGATTTGATATTCTATTACTCATAAAGTGTCAATTCTATTCTTGTTTATTTGTTGGTTCTATAATCTTCCTTTGATTTTGTCTCATTAAAAAAAAATATTGACTTTCTTCTTCATTTTGTTTCTATTATTCTTGTTCTCCAAAGTTATCATATCATCATTGTCTACTATTTTTGTTATGATAAGGTGAAGTTGAGTGGTAAAAGACAAGAGTGGTGACTCTAATAGACAAAAAAAAAAACCAATTTGAATGAAAACACAAGTGACTAAAATATATTGAGTGTAAACACGTGAGAGAGTGATTGTGTAAGGATTTTATTTTCTTTTTCTAATATAATATCTACAATATTTCAATCATGAGTAAAGGAGAAGAAAAACGAGAAGTTGATCTGAAGCTACTTATGACAGAATTTCAAGAAAAATTCAAGGCTTTAAATGCAAAATTGGATGATATGCAATGTCTAGTTAAACCTAAAAGTCTAAGGTGACACACATTTAAAGATGAGGAAAAACAAAATTTTAGTGGTAGTACTAAAAGGAGAAAACATGAATCAAGAAGAGACAATCATTTGAAAAATATTAACGTGATCATCCCATCATTCCAAGGTAAAAATGATCCAGAATTATATTTAGAATAAGAGAGAGAAAATTGAACATATGTTTGAAAAATCATTACTTTTTGAAGGAGGAGAAGATTAAACTAGCAGTTTCTAAATTCATTGATTATGGTAGTATTTGGTGGGGTTAATTTGTAAGTAGTAGGCGTAGATATGGAGAATGACTTATTCGTACATGGGAAGAAACAAAGGTTATCGTGCGAAAGAGATTTGTACCACATAAAAAGGATTGAATAGAAAATTATAAAACTACGAGGAAAAAATTACACTTGCTCAATTATCTTCAAAGAAAGTTTTGAAGACCAAATAAAAAGTGAAGAAAAATATAAGAGAGAAAACGAACTAAGAGAAAGAGAACTAAGAGTAAAAAAAATTAAGAGAAAATGAGAGAAAAATAGAAGAAGAAAAATAATTGAGAGAAAAAGAGTTGAAAGAGAAAGAATTAAAAGAAAAAAAATTGACAGAGAAAGAATGGAGAGAAAAAGAAAAGGTGAGAGAAAAGGAAAAATATAATTGTTTCTATAATAACCCATTGTTTAATTATGATGAATTTTTTCAAGGAAATTGAAGAAGTGGTTTTAATGGAGGAATGCAAAGTATTGTGTTCTTCTAACTCTTTGTTTATAATTGATAATTCTTTTTCCAAAGAATTCAAAGAAGTGGTTTCAAAAGCGGAATGCAAAGTCTTGTGTTCTTTCTACCCTTTGTTTATAAGTGATGATTATCTTGAAGGAACTTGGTGGACCTTATAAGACTTTGAATCCAAGATTAGATACTTGGATGACCTATCAAAGTTCTAAAAACTTGCAAGATGAAAAGGAGTTAAAGACAATTAGAGAGTGCCCTACAATTAAGAATGCAAATGAGGTAAGAAGTTTTCATGGTCTAAGACCTTTTTATAAAAGGTTTGAAAATAACTTTAGTTTTATTACTGCACCTTTAAATGAACAATGACCTACAATTAAGAATGTAAATAAGGTAAGAAGCTTTCATGGTTTAGGATGCTTTTATAAAAGGTTTGTAAATAACTTGAGTTTTATTATTGAACCTTTGAATGAACAGTGACCTATAATTAAGAATGAAAATGAGGTAAGAAACTTTCATGGTTTAAGATGTTTTTATAAAAGGTTTGTAAAGAATAACTTTTTGTTTTATTGTTGTACCTTTGAATGAATAGTGACCTACAACTAAGAATGAAAATGAGGTAAAAAGTTTTCATGATTTAAGATGTTTTTATAAAAGGTTTGTAAAGAACTCTAGTTTTAATATTGCACCTTTGAATGAATTGTTAAAAAGAATGTTGTGTTTAACTAAGATGATGTGCATGAAAAAGTTTTTTTTTATTTGATGAGATAAGTTGACAAATGCATGTTTGCTTTGTTTCTCCAATTTTAATAAATCTTTTAAAATTGGATGTGATGCTTCTAGTGTTGAGATATGTTTAGTAAACCAATTTCATATTTTAATGAAAAACTTGGTGGAGTAACACCGAATTATCCTACCTACAATAGCAATGAGTTGTATGCTTTAGTAAGAATTTTATAGCAATGAGTTGTATGCTTTAGTAAGAATTTTATAGAATTTACGACACTACTTGTGGCAAGGGGAGTTAATAATCCATTTCGACCATCAAAGTTTGAATTTTTTAAAATTAAAGGTAATCTTCAAAAGATACATGTCAAGTGGTTGAAGTTCATAGAGATGCTTTCTTATGTGATCAAGTACAAGAATAGTAAGAAAAATGTTGTGGCTAATGCATTGTCTAGAAGGGAGTTGCTTGCCGAAGTTCAAGCCAACATTGAGAAGAAGAATGAGCAATATGACTTACTAAGTGAATATGGTAATATAACTTTTGCATTTAATGTGACTAATCTCACTTTATTTTATATAGTTAATGAACTTTATTCGATGATGAATCCTTTCGAAGAAGAAGGGAATGATGAGGGAGGCCCAATTAGTGACACTTTGTATGAAATTGGAGATCCAACGACTAGGTACAAGACCAAGATAATAAAACAAGATTTACATAGCCTAATTATGGAGGCCAATAAATATTTAAAACAAAGTGGATTAGAGGCTACAAAAAATGAATAACTTTTATACACATTGATGAAATTGAAAAAAGATATTTAACATTTATTATTAGGATATATTTTTATCATATCTTAATATTTATTTTCTTTAATAAGATCATAATCTTATTCTTTTTAGATAAGATTATGATTTGTTTAGGATTTGTTTCTTGTTATTTATTTTTCTAAATTCTTATAAATAGGAACCTATGTAAAGGAAGAACTTAGATTTGAATGAATTAAGTCTTTTGTCTTTTAAGAGAGCTTCCTTCTTGTTCTTGGGTTAAAAAACTTTATAGTGTTGGTTCTACCAGCAAATTGCGGTTATGGTCACACTTCTTTAATAACTTTTATTTGTCGGTAGGTTGTGGTTATGGTCACACTTCTTTAATAACTTTTATTTGTTGGCAGGTTGCGGTTATGGTTACACTTCTTTAATAACTTTTATTTGCCGACAAGTCGTGGTTAAGGTTAAGTTCCTATTTTTATCCTTTTACCCATTTTCAAGATGATCCTTAACTTGATTCGTATCATGTACTAAGTAAGCCAGAATTAGCTAGAAAGATGATAACATGGTTAGTAGAACGTTCTAAATTTGACAAAAGCTATGAGTTAGGAGGACCTATAAAATCACTCAAGCTTTAGTTGACTTCATCAATAAATTCCACCCAATGATATTAGTTGAACATTTATGGTGGAGTCTATATGTTGATGGCTTCTTCAACAGTCAAGGAAGTGACACTAGGATCATTTTGGAAGGATTGAGAGGACTAGTTTCAAACCAATACCTCAAGTTCAAATTTTGGTCCTCAAATAACTAGGTCGATCTTGAAGCCTTAATTATTTCCTAGCACAAGAATTAAGGATAAAGATGGTCATCTACTTGAATAACTCACTATAAGTAGCTGCTAACTAGTAGCAACCTACCAAATTAAAGAGCCACAACTACTTAAGTATTACCATAAAATAAACAACCTAAAGGCAAAGTTCTCAAAAATTTGCATAGAGCACATCCCGTGGAAGAAAACACAAGAGTCAACCTCTTGACAAAACTAGCCAACGTAAAGAAACCTAGCTAACATAGAACGATGATACAACAAACCATCTCATGCCCAAGTGTGACCAAAGAAGTGTATATGAAAGTAGAGCTTGATGACAAAGAATGGATGAAGCCTTTTCTAACATTCCTGAACATCATCACCCTTTTGAAAGACCTCAAATAAGAAAAAAAGACTACGGACCAAGGTGGCCAAATATGTGCTAGTGGCAAAGGACCTTTATCAGTGACTATTCTCAATGCCTATCCCAAAGTGCCTCTCTAAAGGCCAAATTTTAATATGTCATTGAATAAATCTACAATAGGGTATGAGTCATGCATTTGAGAGGTAGATCCATGGCGACATGAGTCCTTAGGATTGGATATTAATGTAACACCCATTTTAATATTCTAGAAATAACCTTTGAAATTCTAAAAACATCCTTCTATGAATCAAACTATGTTAAATTATACTTAATCTCAAACACAAATAACTTCCGTCATTTCTTTTTAAATAAAATTTTTACACAAAAAATCGAATAGACTGTTATAATCAACATGCAAGTCTAAATACACAAACAACATAAGTTAAGTGAGTTGCAAGTCTAAATACACAAACAACATAAGATAAATCATCATCATATAATATAGAAATATTCAAACTCAAAATTAAACAAAATTCCAAACAATATATCAAAATCACAATTCAAGATAATAAGAAAAGGGTACAATGGTCTTTTTCAGTAACTTTTTACTGTTATTTATTTCTTTATTTTCTCATCTCATATTTCTTCATATTCATATCTTGTTCTATCCTATTTAACTAATTATTGTTAGAATTTAATTAAGAAAATTATTCATAAGTTAAGATTAATCAAAAAGAATAATACAAGGGCAAAATTGTCTTTTTTGAAAAACTATTATTCTTAATGTTGCTTCATTAAATTATTAAAGAAGGAAAGATACAACTTCCTTTAAAAAAAATATAGAACAACCTTAGAAAAAGTATACAACTTCCTTTGAAATAAAGTATACAACTGTCTTTGAAAAGTATATAACTTTCTTAAAAAAAGTATACAACTATCTTTGAAAAAATATACAACTTCCTTTAAAAAAGTATACAACTGTCTTTGAAAAAGTATGCAACTTCCTTTGAAACAAAGTATACAATTGTCTTTGAAAAAGCATACAACGAATAGATCATGTCATCCTTATATGCTTCAATTTATCTATTTCTTGATATTTGAGAAGGCATTAGAAAAAATTATATCAATATCCTATATAGAATAATTTAGCACAACCATGCATAATTGTCCTACTCTATCAAGTAGGCCCATCAATATTACTTCTATGACGAAAGAGGGACAAATGTCATCTAGATCACTCACACCCTTTTTCATGATTTGTTTGATGTCCAATGACCATCTATATGATCACCTTATTAGAAACAACTTTAGATGGAATTAAAACATACAAATATTTTTATGTAGGAATTGTAGTGATTTCAAGTCTAAGGATTCTATGCACCATAATCACTTTAAGAATCACTTGTAACATTTTCATAATTGGTCAAACTAATACATCATTATCCCTTAGTTATGTACCCATGTAATGATATCTCCTATCCATGGCCCATAATTTGCAACCAATTGTTCACTCACAATCTAGTTTCAATGTATTATTATTATTCATCTTGATAATAATACTTGAATAAAGACATTTTATGAATAACATTAAATAAGTTATTCTATGGATTATATTATGTTCCAATATACATATAATAAATGAAATATCTCATCATTATAAAATAAATAAAATAAAATACAAATGTAAATAATAGAGTATTGACTTCCAAGGTGTGAAGCGCACTAAAACTACAAGAATGGAGGTTGAATTGTTTTTTCTAAAACTTTTTTTTTTTGTAAAACAACAAAGACATGAATAATGCATAGACCATCTGAAACTTTTCCAAAAAAATTTTAAGAAAAAAAGAGAAGGTTGACGATTTATAAAACTTTCGTAAACAACACGATTCACCTAGTTAGTAAAAAATACAAGAAAAGATAGACACAACAAATTTTATAATGGTTCACCTCTACTACCAAGGCTACATCTAGTTTTTAGCAAGCCACAAAGTTTCACTACATATAAAGTTACAAATGTTTTTTTTATCAAGCCACTTCTGTCTTAACAACAAATAATTTTTATCCTAGCCTTTTCAAACTTACTCCAAAGTATTCTTTATCAAGTCACTTTTGTCTCTCAACCTTACAAGTTCTAAGAAAGGCTTGGGTGACTCTACAACATCTATCATAAATGGATATAAACAAGGCATAAAAGTCTAACTCTCATATATGTTAACTGTTTAAGAGATTTTACGAAGACAAAAAATTTCAATACAAAAGGCTTAGAGAAATTTGGCTTGTGATCTTTTAAGACACGTGATAATATTCTCTTTATATGTCATGAGTCATTTTCTATTTATAGGCGAAGTCTTTAGCTATTCGTTGGCT
Source organism: Pachyrhizus erosus (assembly GCA_026544285.1). NCBI lineage: Eukaryota > Viridiplantae > Streptophyta > Magnoliopsida > Fabales > Fabaceae > Pachyrhizus > Pachyrhizus erosus. Next base: position 7,717 of record JAMLFT010005744.1, read on the forward strand.
TATAATGGTCTTTCCATCTTTGCTTCTTGGTGAGGGGTCTAAATTAGCATTAAATGCTACATTAATTATTTTTACCAATTGGTTTCCAAGTTTCTAATAAAGCAACCTACTTATATACTTTTGTAGGAAACTATCATGCTTCAAAAGTCAAATCAAAATTACGTGTTTTGAAAATTTAAGATCACAATAGGGTGCGACATTATAGATGATTGGGAGACTTCTTCGTTACACTTTGAGATTTTTTCTTCTTTATTTTTTGAAACATTCTTTGCATACAATAAAAAAAAACTCTTATGTAGTCACTATAGATTAAATAAATGTTTAGACTTTTTCAAAGGACATAAAAAACATATAATGTCATTTAGACAATGTCTTTAGATGATGAATAAACAATATAATAAGTAAACTATGAGAAATTGTTCATCTGCTTTAGACATTTGAACTTATGTATTATTTGTAAGATCAAAATATTTTAGAGACTTGATTCGTTTTATGAACTAACACAAGGCTTACACCAACACTATGCTTTAACACTTCCAAACTTAAAGTTAAAGTCTAGTGGAGTAGTTTAAGAAGTTATTTTTAGTTATATTTGAATTGGTTTTCCTAAGTTATAAAATATTTGGTATTTATTACCTGCACTTCTATTGAATATATAATGTCATTTATGGAGGAACTTACTACATATGATGAAAAAAATGAAACGTTCCTTTTTCATGGGATTCTCTTTTACTCTCTTGCTTTGCATGTTAAAAAATGTAATGTATTGGTTGGAATCTAATTTTGATTTATATACCATCCTTGCTTTGTTGATTCCCATCTTTAGTATGGGCGACGTGGGCGCCAGCTCACAGTTGTCCTTGCCCCCTTATTAATGGTTTTGTAACTTGTTTGGATGCAATATACTATTATATTTTTAATGCATGCATAAATGATTCATTTAGTATTTATACTTTTACTTATTCATGGGGTATTCGTCTAGCAAATATGTTGTGATTATTTAGTAATGTCCAAACGATCATTAAAAATATTTATCTCATTTTTTGCATCATAAAAAATATACATGTATATTTATAATTAAATTAAACAAGTATTTTCTTAAAATTGAATTATTCTTATATTTATCATTAGATAGTTCAAAAGGATGAAAAGGCAATAATTTAGAACATGTAGGGTATGAATCCTTTTTTGCTACACTTTATATATAAAAACCTAAAAAGGATTTAATAATATTTAATTTTATGTTTTTGTAGTTCAAATATACTAATTTAGATTAAGCATGGTTTTTTATATTAAATTTTTTTTATCCAAAGTAGTACTCATGATCCCTTCAATAATAATTATTTTGTCTAATCTTTAAGAACATTCTTATGAACTCACATGCCTAATGTTTTATTCCTATATACATTCAAACTTTTGAAAAATTATCTCAATATTAACCATCATCCAATATTTCTATGGTCACACAATGCAAAAATCAATCTTAATAGCTATAAAAACTAAAGATTTGCATACACACAAAGATATATGATGAATAAGACATATTAGTTTAATCCATATTAGCATTTAAGTACTAATTATACAAATTTTCAAACAAAGTTCATTATTTCTTGTCTACATGGCTTTACTTATACATAATAGATCTAGAAAATAAGACAAAAGTTAAAGGTTTCCTTCAAGTTTTTCAATATTCTAGCTCATAAACTACTTTGGAGAACTTCGTTCTTCCACTTTGAGCTCTAAATGTTATTTTGCTTTACCAAAAGCTCTCTAAAGCCGTTGTCCACAATCCTTCCTATAGAAACATGGTTTGCCTTTCATTTGGTGTATGTCTCCTAGCTTGCTCATACCTAGTGTTAAAAGCAACAAGACTTATTGCCTAATGCTAGGAATGTGTTATTGGTGCAAAAACATTAATTTAAAATATTATATAAATGGGATTATCTCAAAGAAATGTAAAAACATTGAATTTTATATGAAGATATAAGTACAAAGAGCTAAACTTCTAAATATACAATAAAATAATGTATAGCAAATCTACATTAGTTATAGGTCTATCAAGTGTACCTAAAAGTACACCACATAGGGAATGACAATATGAACTCAGAATCAAACAAGTAATAAATGAAAACACATAAAAGGTGTCTAGAGAGAAGTTATCATGAACTTTTCCTTTGCACCACACCATCTAAGTCTACAATCTAATTCCCAATGGAGATTATCCTTGTTAATAAATCTACTACATATGTAGATTTATATAGCCTATGGACATGTTTTAATGCATTAACTTGATGAAATATTGTGAGAATATAACCTAATAATATACATTTTCATATGATTTATTTTTTTAAGACTATTGAATGAAAAAGATCACGATTACTCTAATTTTATTGGGTTTTTAATATAAAGAAAATTAGACAAAATGAAGAATATTTGAGAAAAACATAAAAGATCAAGTACACCCAACACCTTGAGAAGCCTCAAATTTTGGATTTTAATGCATTTTGACCTTCCTTGTTTAGGTCGTGACTTGGACTCCATTATTGTAATTGAGATAATCTTGATGTTTATGGAAGTCTTAAAGAGGTGTCTATACTTTTTATGAAGAGATTTTGATTAGATTCAACATTGATCATAGATAAAATTGGGATTGAAGTTGAAGTTGATGTCTTGCTTAGATAAACTGACATAGGTAAAGTATTTTGAGCATTTCTTGAGTTGTAAAGATCAAAATGAAATGAGACTGATGTTGAAATTTCAAGGACAAATTTATAAAAAAATTTCATGAAAACTCCTAAATTAATACATAACAAGGAGCACCAAATGTGTCGACTATAGTATTTTATTTGTAACTTGTGCCTAGTGCAAGATACATTGTGAAATTCATCCCTAACCCTCCTATACTCCACTAAGAGCTCATGAGTAGCTTTGTAATCCCAAATTGCATTTAAATATGAAATTGAAAATAATTTTTTAACATTCTTTAACTTCTTTAGTGACCGAAAGCAAGGATGAACTTGGAGAACCATAATCTTTCATTGAGGATTAAAGAACTTACAAACTATTTTTGAAAATTTATTATCTCACCTTCATTTTTATTTTCTTCTTTTATTTTCCTTTCTATCTCAATAAATTTCTAATTTCAATAGGGTCAGATTATTATAAATCTTTGTTTGAATCTATTTTTAATTTATATTCCTTTTTAAATTTCAAACATTTTATGTGATTATTAAAGTTATTGGATATATGCTTACTGTATGATTTCTTAATTGACTTTATTTGGGAATGAATTATAATTTAAATTTGTAATTAGAAAATTGGGATTTGAATTGGTTTGATGTAGTAATCACATAGTTATTTTGCCTCGGAATAAGGTTTGAATATATGCATTCCTTTTTTATTGAACAAGTTATTTGCTTCTAGTTATGGTAACCATAAGGAATTAGGGATCATAATTAGCAACAATGACTTTACATATCAAGAAATTGAGGATAAACTAAATTAATAGAATTAAATACCAATTGGATTATTAGAAGAGATTTAGAAGGGAGCACGATTATACATTGGAAAGAATTGAGAAGATTATGATATTTGTTTCTTTTTATTGATTTCCTCTTAATATGTCTACTTGTTAATCTTAATTTAAATACAAAACTAAAATTAAACATTTGACTCTTATTTACATGATAAAAAGTATAGTTAATTAATTGAGTATTTATTAAATCTCAATTTTGTGAGAATTATATTTTATTTATTCTTTATTATTTGTACCACCAATGTATTTGTTTATGTCTCCAACAAGTTTAGGAGCTCAAGACAAAGAATTCCCAAATAGAAATTCCTCTGTAGTGTGATTGAATGTGTCATTTTCACTTTTATAAGTTGTCATTCTGATGTTCTTTTGTCATGTTAATCAACTTTCTCTTTTGTTATCTTTTGATCTTTTTCTTTTATAGAGATTGAACTCCTCATTAATATGTTGTTATCTTTATACTTGATACAAGCATTGGTTTACTTATTTAAATATTTTAAAGTTTATTTTCAAGTTGCTTATCCATGTTTATTTTCTCATTCGTTCAACAACTTACAACCAAAATTTGACACAAACTCAAAAGATCAAAACACTTTTTACATGATAGATCAAACAATAACATCTTCAATGTAGTTTGTTATAATAATCAAAATATAATATAAAACCCTTTATTCAAATGAAATATATAGAGTATTATATATATTAATCTCTTAAGTGAGAAATTTGTAATTTTCAAAATTAAAACGAAAGACATTGTATAATTTAAATATATCCCAAAGATAAAAAAATATAGTTTATCCTTTAAAAGAAAGAAAACTCCTTTTTTTTTTTCTCACTAAATCCTTTGTCCGAAACAATTATCAAATATGTATATGTTAAGAATTAATATAAACAAAATCCATTATTACCTTTATTAAAGTACACTTGAACTAATTTCTCAACAGTAACATGTCCACCACATTTTTGACAAATTAACTACGTTCGTGACCCTTTATATTCACATGTCAACATTGATATGGTTACTGTTAAAATCATAGTCTTCCTTCTTATCATATGATCTTGAACTGTTTTACAAACCTACGCAACCTAATGACAACTAAAGCGCTTTAAGTTCCAATAATCCAAGTTAAAAAACAACTTCCAAATTCATAACATATGTCATTCTTTTCTCAACTGAGTTGTCTATTCCGCAGGTAAAGTTATCATCCTAACGTGCCAGTATTGTCGCCCCTATAGTTTAAAGCTGATTAAACTTTATCACTACCTTTTGCTTTTGTGACGTGTGCTCTATGGTGAGCTAGTATTAGCAACTGCCTTAAGGGCTTATTGTGCCATCTATTTTGATTCAGCATTGCCTTCCAAAAGTTGGAATCTTTCTGCTCATCACTTACTGTATGTTTGAATTGGTGATAAAAAATGAATAATACAAACAAAGACTGAATGAAAGAAAAATAGTTTTATTGTTTTATATCTAAAAAATAAAATGGAATATAATGAAAAAGAATAGATTCAAATTCATTTTATTGTTTAATTTTAATATATTTTTTTAAAAATTTGAGATGTGTTTGATTGAACAAAATTTTTAAATTATAAAATAATTATTTTATTTTTATAAATTTTAGGATAAATGATATTTTGGTTTTAAAAAATGTGAGACACTATTCACTTAATACTTGAAAAAAATTTATTAATTTAGTTTTTGAATATGAAAAAAATGTGATATTTTAATCCTTTCGTAAAACTTAATAATAAATTAGGCTTTAAACTTTATAATTTAATGTCAAGTTAATTCTTACAACTTAATAATAAAATAATCTTATGAAAATTTAACAGTAGCATTAAAATTTCATATTTTTTTATATTTAAAAATTAAATTAATAATTTTTTTAAAAGATTAAATTGTCAACACTTTATTTTTTTAGATCAAAATAATCATTTATCTTAAATTTTATCATAATCATTAATTTTTAAAAAATAATATATTTAAAATAAAAATAATATAAAAATAAAATATTATATCTTATGTTATTCTATTTATTTTTCAAATAATAAAATAAAAATTTTATTCCATTTCATTATAAAATATTTAAATAATAAACCAATATTTTTATTTCATTTCATTCCAAGCCAATTCATTCTATTTTACCATAAATCTCAAACTTAAGTGAATAACTATATTTGCTTCTGCACATTTTTGACACTGATAAAACATTGTTCGTTAATATAACCTACAGTGACAATGTAAAGTTTTACATTGTCACAAGTTTTCGTATACATGACATATGTTGCAGGAAATCTATATTATAAAAGAAAATTAAAAATTAAATTGATATAATTACAAAAGTACAAAATATTACAAATTAAAATTGTAAATTAGGTTTTAGTATATTTTTAATATGTCCTTAAAATTTAGTTTGACCATCAATTACTGTTGATCAGTATACTTTAAAATTTTGACTTTTAGTACTCATATATTTCTTAGGTTTCAGTTCCTGTAGCATATTGTTTTTTAAAGAATACGTGTGGTGATACATTACTTGTGACAAGGACCAAAATAAAACTTAAGGAGATTAAAACCTAAACTTTTAAGATATAGGATTAAAACTATAATCAAGATGAATTATATGAATTATAAATATATTTAATATTTATCAATTATAGACCTAGTTAAAAAGATTAAATGTTCAATTAAAAAAATTGAAACTTCTACGAGAAAGTTTAAAGCAGCAATTTACAAACTATAATTCCATTTCATAAATTAGGTCTAAAGTTTGATGGATGACCGAATTAAAAGGATTGCATTTCATTTACAATTTTTTATTAATGAGTATCCTATTGGTATGGGTTTTCTAAAATTTAGTTTGAATTTAGGAAAAAATAGATAAAAAGATGGAATATGTTTGGAAACCTATAAAGGGAATACAAAACTAATTTGGATTTTAGCCAAGATTTTGAAATTCAGTTCATTTAGCCGAGTCGAGTAGAATTCATAAGGAAGCAATGCTGTAACTGCTTATTCTTTTCGTTTTTGTTTTTTTAGGAAGCTTATTCTTTTCATTGAAAAGACTAAATTCGATGCATTATTTAAAGGCAATTGTGGTTCTTATTAATTATACCAATAAATATTAGTAAATAGATAAGATTAATGAAAGGTTTGAAATGACACCTTTCATTCTTTGAGAAAAGCAAAATAAAACACTATCAACTCAAATAGAAAAGCTAAAATTTAATAGATAAGGATGGATCAAAAACTTATTCATATTTTAAAATTTTAAAAGGCTACACTTACAACTAATTAAAATTAAATACATTTTCAAATTAGGGTTTTGTGTTGTATTTTGAAAATCAGATTTTCTCTCAATTTTCCAAACGACTTTCTCTTTCTCTACCTTATGCAACTCACAATTTTTTCTAGTTTATCATTATTTTCTTTAGAAAGAATATTAATTTAAGTTTAGTTGATCTAACCTATCCAATTATTAATACTAACCGTTCTACATATATAAATTTAAATATTATAAAATCATATTAAATAAATAATTAATTTCTGTAATATTTTAATAATTCGCTCGTAGTTTCTTTCTAATATCTTATTTCTTTAATTTAATTTAATTTACATAAAATAAAATTTTTATTTTAACGAAAACACCTGTTATGATATTTTGTTTATTTTTAATATACGTAATTTATGGCTGTACACTATACACATCTATGTAATATATATATAATACCATTGTATGTGAAAGACTTGTCTAATCAAGAAAATAGGATTAAGCTACAAAAGTATATGATTAAGAAACAAGAGAATAAGATTAAATTACTGGAATCTAAATTAAAAGAATATGAATTACTTCAAAATGATCCTCTAATTAAGCATTCAATAAAGAAAAATTTGAGTCCGTCTTCAAAAGATCATGCAGTTGAGGGAGACTCCACCCTCTCCGCAGATCCTGCAGATGAACCCAAGCAATCTTACATTAATAATCATAGAATATTATATTTCCTTAATTAATATAACTACATTTATTGGGCATTGCATGACCATGCATATACACGATTATGTCTTTCATTTCTTTAATATTTTAATCATTACATTTTATTTATTATAATATTTATCAAGTCTGTATTATTTAAATTTAAGTAGAGTACAAGTTTTTAAAATACATTAATAAAATATAATATTAAAGTAGAATATTCATCCCAATAGATTTGATTAAAAATATAATATTCAAATTGAGTATTATTTGCATTAAAAAAAAAATTAAAAACACTTTTGTTGAATTATTGGATAATATAAGTTCTCTTCAAAATGGGAATTCAGATTTATAATATAAGAATAGATTACTTAAAATATATATAAAAAATGAATTTCTTTACTAAATTGTACATTAAAACTAACGTAAGGTAAATTGTAGTTCTATTATTTTTTAACCCTTTTTTTAGTTTTTCTGTATGTGAAAGTATTATAACCACAATTGGTAGCATTTTATTCGAAGAAATGTGAGATTATAGAACATGATGCAATAAAACATATTGGTGTTATCCATTGGCGTGAGGAACAACTTGGTCCCTGGTGAGCATTAAAAGAAGGGCATATCCCACTGATTCTCATGATGAAGTTACCAATTTGCATAGCCAAAATCTGATGGGTAATCAAATTCTGAAGAAAACCTGTTTTTCAATGCCTTATTTCAAGGAAACAGCCATAAATATAGCACATAAATTTATATATGTTGAAACGTGTGATAAGCTTTTCTTGCACTTCTCAGAAAGGTTAGGTATTTTTATTTTTTTGGTTTCTATAAATAAATGGAACTATGTTAACCCAACAATGACCGGGTTAAACGCCTATTCCTACATTAAATGCAATCATTGACTCTTGGCACAAACGTGCTGACACTTGGAACAATTTTTAAATAAAGAAAAATAATAATTATTTATATGTTTTTTTGATAAATATATGGTGAAATGTTGGTGAGTATTAACCGTCCACTTGGAATAACCTATTTAAATTTCCTTTGACTTTTATTTATCTTTACCCGATGAATGGTTCCCAGATGTTGACACCAATCATTGCCAAATTTAAAATTTGTCTTGCTTAAATATTACTAGTTCTACTACTAACCGAGTCCTTTTTATCAGTATATTTTAGAAAGGATTATTTCGAAAAGGGGTTTTTTAATCAGTGTTTTCACTTATTAAAGATTTAATAATAAAACGTGTCTGTTGAAAATTATATTAAGAATATATTGGGATTTATGGTGAAGATGTATTAATAATACTTGGCTCCAAAAAATGAATGTAACATAATACTTTTTAATTAAAATTTTCTTCTAATGATTTATTACGACAATAGTTTTTTAAAATATCAAAAAATCCGATTCATTGTCTCGTCGTGATCTCAGTTACAAACTCAAATAGTACATCAAATATTGTTCAGAAAAGATACTATAAATTAGGAAAACAAAGTTTATAAAATATTTTTATTTTAATTAAATAAAGTTACAGACTAATCAAATAAATAATAAACTAACTGAAATGAAATGTTAGACACGTTCATAAACATAGGTAAATAAAAAGGTGCAAACGTAAATGAAAATACAAAATCTGACATTGAAACTGCAGACTGCAGTTTTTAGCATTTGACGTTGGAGTGATCAATAAATACAGTTAGACATCAACGTGGACGGTAAACATACGGTCGAAAATTAAAAAATGGTAAGAAAAAAAAAACTGCTCTTAAAATCTATGAAATAAAGATTCCTTTGTTTTATATTTTTTAAAAGTATTTTATTTTTATAAAAGAATAATTTTAAAAAATGATGGTTTAATT
>JAMLFT010005745.1:0-17101 GCA_026544285.1 Pachyrhizus erosus
GTTATATTTAAATTATTAATTATTAATTATTCTATTAAATAATGATGTAACAAACAAATTATAAAAATTCAACTAAAAAATTATCCAAAAAAAAAGAAACATTGATATAAACTTTTGTTTTATAAATAAATGAAATTAAAAAAAATAGTCCAACAATAAAAAATTCAACAAAAAACAATAAGATAAATTTTTAATATATGATACAAGACAAACACTCTAGAAAAATTCAATTAAAAAATTTGTCTAAACAATAATAAAATAATTTAACTAAAAACAATAAAATTAACTTTTAATATATAATATATTTTTCTGTTATTGTCAGACAATTTTTCTTATATTTTTTTATAAATCATTTATGGTATCATTACTTAATAATTATAGATATAAAAAACATATTTAAATCTTCTTTGTATTACTAACATTGAAAGTACAATATGTATAATAATAATTTATGTCAGATTTAACTTTTGTTATGTTTTAATATTAAAATGTGAAATAATATTCACGAGTAATTAATTCATTAATACATGTTTAATTCCCGTAAAGATTCATGATCAGAGACAACTAACTCTGTCATATTAAAGCTATTTTTATTTAAAAAAGATTGCCACCTATATGAAGGATACCTTATGTATTAGGCACAGCAGTTATTTATATATACACGTACACTTAACTGCAGATAGCGAGTTCAAATATGGGTATTCGGATAATCATTAAGTACAAAGATGAACACAAAAACTGCTACTGTGGATTATGACAACTATTTTCTTAAATGATAAATACTGGATGAAGAAAATGAGAAAATACTATCGTCTAGTTAGAATGATAAATTTGTAACTCAATGTGGAACTTGTATTTCACAAACCCGGGGAGCTCATCAAGAACACCATGCTGACAAAGAAAAAGAAAAAGAAAAAACTAAACGAGGACGCCCAAATACATGGCCCACACGTGTTAGAGGAGATTTGACATTTGGTAAAGTAATGCTCTGACAGGGGAAATACGTGTCAATGCGATGGGAATATTTTCATGCAATGCCGTAGTCTCGGCATTTGTAGGGAACAGTTATGATAACATGCAAAGGTTAAAATAATGTGATGTATGCATTTGAAACCAGAGGAATGAATTGCAATTTTCTGACTTCTCTTTTTCCCCAATTCTGCTAAGGAGGTCCGGTCACAGTCCTCGAAACTGTTCAATTGTATCATTTGTTTACCGATCCATATCTAAATGTTATGCTGAAACAAGACCCAGATAGCCGCCAAGCAAAGCCAAAACAGATGATATAAGATAAGCACCTAATACAATGTTTGGTTCTCTGAACCCACGTAACTGGAGGCGGTAATGAAAGGGAGGGATTCTCAAAAGGCGCCACCCTGCTCCCTGGAAGCCCTTAGTTATCTTGAAGTAGAAAACCTGGTATATAGAAAAGAAAGCAATAAAATATTAAGATAACAACTTTTACTTGTGAAATGACGAGGGATACCCACTTGTAGTTTCTGATTCTAGCCACAAAAACCCAGTTAGTCTGCAGTAGCATATAGACACGCATACGTACAATTTAAAGATATGTCAGTTAAGACTTAACCAAGAGATTTGACACTTTTGAAGTTAACGATGCATATTAGAAAACAAAGTATGAAATTATAACATTACGGTTGAGATTTTAACTTAGTTTATCAATTTCACGGTACCAGTGAAACGACATACAAACCACGTCCCAGAAAGCGGGAAAACAAATTGGCCATTGCATAAAGGAAAGGGTATTGTCTTGAAGATGCAATACAAAAACAATTTCTTTTCGGAGGCGTGGAAGGGGAACAATGCTGAAATGCAGTAACTACTTCTAATCATGGTCTAACAAATAAATATATAGTTAATTGGATTATTAAAATATACAAAGGCATAGCCATGGCTGATGACATTGATGGAACCATAACGAAAGAAAGGAAACATCATGTACTGCATGTTTGGAACTGTGTTCATACTCACGTCCAACACTCATTGACGTGACAGCAACTTAGAGTAGCTTTAAGAAGGATTCACATTGAAAGAACAATGAATGTGAAACCAAACATGCTAATATGGTGTTGAAAGATAATAACACTTTCTGGGTGTGTACCAAGTGTATTCCTTATCCAACACAATAGCCAACCCAACTATCGAATAATTGTGTTGCGACGGGCGCTGTTGATGTGGAAACATAATATGTAAATTTTACATATATAGACAAATATAAGAAAGCAACACATGGCATGCTAGGCAATATGTGACGGAAAAAAAATTGAACTTCCATAGCTAACAAATACAGAACAACCAAAATATTAAATTTTGAACTTAGTATCAACCCTCAGCACCCTAACGTTTATAAATGTGTCTTCTACCTGTAACCTTTTTACCAATAACCTATGTAAATTAGAGACAGACAACGATAGGTAAATTTGAACTCAATATGGTGTTGTAATATCGAAATACCCATTGCCTCTCCATCCTAATTGTGGTGGCAATCTCAAAGAGAAGGGTAAGCGTCACATGCACTTGAAATGTGGTTGGGGCATACAGTTCATTTGGAAACAAGTAACAGGAATGCCTTTGAGCATAGTAACGAGCATGTTTACCTCATATTAAAGAAAAAGAAAATTCAAATATAATGTATGGAAGCATTATAAGCATGGGACAAACCTGAAAGATAACTGATAATGACTCAATAACGAAAATTCCAGAAGAAATGAGTAGCGGGAAGAACATTCCAGTGCATGCAGCCATTGCAGCTAATGCACCACCAAGTGCCAAAGATCCTATGTTACCCATAAATACAGATGCTTTATATCTGTTGTGTAGAAGAAATCCAACACAAGATCCAGCCATTGAAGCTCCAAATATAGCAAGATCTGGTTTGGCATATTTACAAATAACAAATTTATCAGTCTTTTAAATAGGTAAAATTCATTCTATATAGTACTAAAAATGGCCATATCTAGTATCATGATACAAAAAACAAAGTTGGTAAGGAAACATTGCTCGTTCTTGAAGAGAATTAAGATTTCCCCTTCTGACCAGTTACAACAGGAATGCAGTACCATTATGTAAGAAATAACCAAAATGTATTTAGATCCAGAAGGTAATGGAAAATAACGATCAAGGTGCATTAGGAGTTAAAAAAGAAAGGAAAAAGGGCATCTTTAATTGAGCATGGAAATCATTAGTCATTTTAGAAAGCCAGAGATGAAGTCTGGAGAGCTACACACATAATAACGTGAATAAACAATATGAATCTTTTAGAGTTTTTAGAAACTGCAAGTCTGCAATCTTATGGAAAGTAATTTTTTTAACCAAGTTTTACTTTCAAACTTCAATATAAAACAATATTCTAAGGGATCAGATTCGTGCGCCTGATCCATGAATTAATAAGGTCTCAAGTGGACTAACTTTATCAAGTCTTGTATTCTTTATTATATTGGCTATTTTAAAATGCAAGGCAGCCAGGCAACAGTAAGAGCCAGAATTATATTGTTCATAGCATATGTTCATTGTCATATATTAACTACACCTATGGTTTTATTGCTGTCTCGAAGCCCTGATAAGGGAAGAGAGTTGTGTCCCTAGCAGCCAACATAAAACTCATTGATATACTGAACATAGCTTTACAGGGGATTGATGGAAAGATGCCGAGACAAAGCAAGAGACTTGCATATAGTTTTTATTGATCTGGAAAAAGCTTATGATCAAGTTTCAACTAAAGTAATGCGGAAGACTTTGAAAACAAAGGTATTCACATGGCTTACATCCGGGCTATACAAGACATGTAGATGGGATAACTACTAGTGTGAAAAATCCTGAAGGCAAGACTAAAAAATAAAGAGGACTTTTATATAGGGATAGGATTACAACACTTAACCCTGGGTTCTTACTTTTTTAATCTATTTAAGGGATATTCAAAAGATTATCCCTAATTACATGTTTCTAGGGTTTGATTGAAGAATCAAGAGAAGCGATAAATTTTAAACTTGAGTTTTGAAAACAAACTTTGAAAACATAGAGTTTTTGCTTAAGTAGGAATAAGAAAGGTTATATCAATATATGCATATTGTAATTTTAACAAAAGACAAGAATATAACTTGGACGTAAAAATAGGAGGTGTCATACCACAAGTTTCGAAGTTTAAATATCAAGGGTTAATAATACAAAATGATGGAAAAATTAATGAAATGCCACACACAAGATACTAAACAGGATGACTAAATTAGTGAAAGACATCGAGAATTACTTGTGATTACAAAGTACCTACCCAAACTCAAAGGTTTAGGGTTTAGGTTTATCATATTGCTATACATTTGACTATATTATATAATAGTGAATCTTGGACTCTAAAAGAACAATAAAAAAAGGTGAGAATAGTGGAAATGAGATGTGTGACCAAGGGTAGGATACAAAACAATTATATGCGAGGTGATAATGGTGTAACACCGATTAAGGAAGAGATAACAAAAAATTGGTTATGCTGGTTTGGAGTTTCAACATGTACAAAGGTCACTGGAAGCAACAACGAGAGTAAATTGCATGATTTTTAGTATTGTGAAAAGGAGACCAAAAAGGACATTGGAGGAAGTTGTTAAGAGGGATTTCATGGTACATAATATCTCTGAAGATTTGACTTGTAACTAAATCGAATGGCATTTTATGATGATCCTTGTAGTAAACCTCACCCAGTGAGATAAGGTCTTTGTTACAGTTTTGTAATCTATATACTCTTTTTTAATTACTTTTATTAGTGGAACTGGAATGATTTTGTTTAGAAAAAGTCAGGCTTAAAGATGTGTGCAAAGTCTACAGTTGATTTAAAAACATGCTACTGACCAGAACATATTGGAAGAACAGCTATTGACATTCCGGTAAATGCCAACGCAGCAATACCTCCAGCCAGTCCATCAAGAGCATCTGCTAATTTAACACCTTGTCCCATGGAAACAAAACAAAATGAAGTCAAGAATTGGTAACTTCGTCCCAAGTACACAAGGCCAAGTGGTAGAGGAACCAGCATCTTCCTGCAAAGTGCGTATAAGTAAAGGAAATGAGATGAAGTAGGAGGTATGTGTGATTTGTTACCAGTCAATCAAACAGGTAACCTAACAGATAAACACACAAATAAGAAGTCTCACTTATGGGCATTGTCATCTACATTTTACAGTTTACAGGATTGTAGACCAAAAATGTTCATGTTAAGACTTCAATTTTTTATTTATTGGTTTAACTCAAATGCAGAAGGGGCAAAAAGTCATGCTTGCAACCATCTGTGAAATGCATTCTATGAGAACAGATATGTGAGTTACCATCAGAAAAATGCTGATCAGATGAGTTACAAGAAAGTATACATGCCATAGGGTGAAGAAATACTGGTGATGTCCAACCAAAACGAAAACCATGTTCCAACAGCTACCTGTGTGGTATAAAAAATGCAGATTAATAAAAAGTAATAGCATAGCAACAAGCAATGGCCAAAACAAAGACCCTGTTTTGTTGCTAATTTTTCATTTTCAACTTAGTCCCTCTTATCACTTTTGCAATCTGGTGTCTCACTTGTCTAAGTTTGTATCAATTTAAAGTTTTCCCTAAGGCAGATTTCGATTGCAGAAGGACAAAATTGAGAAATATTTGTACAAGTGAGGGACTAAGTGAAGAGAAAGATATTGCTAAGCATTTGTTTGGTTAAGAAGAAATAGGGTGGAGAGGAAAGAAATAGATGGGAAATAAAAAATTCAGTGTGTTCGGTAGAAGGGAAACAAGAGATGATAGAGATGATAGAAATAAAAAGACATGGGATTTATAAGTTGTTTCTATTTTATTTCTCACCTATTTATCTTTTTCCTATTTCTTCTTTGTTTCTCTTAAATTAAATACCTTTATTTTCCTTCTATTTCTCACTTATTTTCATTGATCTTTCTATTTCCATCCACCTTATTTCTCCTCTATTTCTTTCCTTCTTACCAAATGAACCATAAGCGACCAAATTGGGATTTTGGGGTGGGATGGGGGGTGTTAAAGATCAACAAATCAATTAGCATATTGAAACTCCAAAAACAATGCTTCTAATAAAAATATAAACTAGTCACCTCCAAAAGAACTTCTGTCAATGCAGCCAAACCTCTCGAATGATTCTTGGTGAGGCTTAATATATCACTAAGTAAACCAATTGCAGCAAATGCAATGGTTGCTCCAGCTGCCCCAGACACTTCAATAGATGAGGAACCAGCAAAGACATGAGCAACAGCTACACCAATAGGTATAAAAAGCAAACCACCCAATGTGGGTGTCGTCTTTTTCATGCGATGCCTAGCAGGTCCTTGTTGCTTGATTACATGGATAATTTTAAGTTGACAAAAAATTGGGACACAAACATAGCCAGTAAAAGAAACCAAAATGGCTGATACGAGAAATGGACGGGTCAAGTAAAAAGGTGATAAGGGAAGCCTAACAATTCTCCATGCACACCAATCCACATACAAAAGCAGTAATGTCAAGACAATTATAAGCCCCATAGTGATGAAAATACCAAGTTTGGTCCTGCAAACAATTAAAACCTGAACTGGGTTACCATAGCACCACAAAAATAAAGGGACAATTTGTAAGGATTTAAGTAATAGACGACAACAAAGGCTATCAAGCATTAAGTTATCAACTATACTAAATTGCATTTTCAGCTCTGTCAGAAACCTTAAATGAAACCTTATGTTCGTTTAGGTCACACCTTTGATGTCTATTAAGCCTCAAATCTTCATCTTCATCATGCTTTTCATAGAGCTCTCATCATCATCATTACCATAATTATTTAGCTAACATTGATAAATGCCCTATGAAGCAGACACAAACACATGCACCAGACATGGCACAAACACAGACACCAGACAGACAGATGAACATTCGGACAGATAGATTTAAATTGAGAATCAAGATTTTTACATTCATTGACATCTCAAAAAATTTGTTCAGTATTATATGTTTCATATACTAATGATTCTCACCAATAAACACTAAGAGACATCATTATACAATTTAAACACTTGGTTTCTCTACAAAATAGATTATAAAACTAGATGATGAACTTTGGAACTGTGACTTTGTGTATGCAGGAAGCTTTTCTGAGCAATCTCTGCCTACCTAAAACTATTTCAAAAAATTTCAAAATTTTGGTACCAGCCACGTCCCTTTTCTTGTCCCTCAGAATGGAAGTGTGGCTAGGTGTTGGAGCAATATCGAAGTCGTGTCCTCAATGTGTCAGAGCAAGAAAAAATATTTTCTTATTCTGACACCAAAATGGACTGTCGGACACGTGTGATATGAGTGTCAATGTCCAACAAGTGTTAGACACTTGGACACGGCTTCAACATGCAGTGTCAGTGCTACATAGATCGTGCCAAATTTCTAGAAGTATGTAGCATATTATCTTATTCTACAGAATAACAGTTTCAATATATGAAGTATGCAGATTAACAAAGAAGGGTTATTCAAATCAACTATTAGCATAAATTTCTACATACTTGCCTAGATTTCTTGCGTCCCCTCCCAAGGGTACCAAACCGGTGAGCAGCCATTGTTAGAGCGTCATTATTTGATGCAGAAACAGAAGGCAAATCAACATCATTCACTGGAGTAAGAAAAATTTCGCCATCACTGTCTTCCCCGTCACTGGAAGAGAGCATAGATGCAGAAGAATTCTCATCAGCATTCCAATCATCAAGCATCGGTATGTCAAATGAATCCTGTAAAAGATAATAAATGTCATGACACTGAATCAGTATAGTTAAATCACAGGTCATGGCAAAAAATGACTTGCTAGAGCCCCAAAGGGGACTCATTAAGTTAAATTCCAGACCCTTACATCGTATGCATGTGAAAATATGCACATTATCACATCAGTTCCACAACTATCATTAGTCAAAGAATCAAGAGCATTCGTTTGTCAAAAAACAACACTAATAGTAGTTCTTTAAGTACTTTTATAATATTGTCCAATCAAAATTAGAATTTTACCTTGATAATTCGTATAATAATGGTTTGCATTAAGCACCTAAGCATCAAAAGCACCAAATTCTAACTTAGTTAAAACAATATGTTAGCATTTATCGTTCGTACAATTGTTTCTTTAGATGATCGAAGATAATCATCTTTCGAACTCATAATTAGAGACCAAGAGATTAAGGTTTATGACTTTGAGAACATCAAGCTCCTCCACTAGTACTAACAAGAATCGTAAGAGTAAGGCCACAGTAAAAATGTAGAAAATAAAATAAAATTTATTTTCAGAGAAGCAACAACGAACCTCATCAAAGGCTCTCGTAGGAGCAACATTTCGTAGAGCACAGCATTCATACAGCTGAGTAATCAACGGATGTAACTGCAGAGAAGAAATTGAACGATAAATCAAACGATTCACGCAATTGTATTGTACGGACAACGAGATCGAGAGAAGAGTACCTCGAGAGTAGCGCAATCGAAGCGGGAACGGGGAGAATAGGCGAGGGAAGTGGTTGGAGGGAGAGAGAGGCGTTTGCTGCGAGAGAGATGGAGAGGGAGAGAGAGATGGCGGTGTTTGAGGAAGCGAGAATGAGAAGGCATGGATGCGATGCGCGAGAGAGAGTTGCAGAGAAAACAGATCTGAGGAGGGAGTGGAGAAGAAGAGCATGGGAAGGAAGGAAATGTTCATGGAGGAGCATAGTATATTCCATGTCAAGGAAGAGAAAGGAGCGTTTTATATGAGCAGGGAGGGAAAGTGTCAAATGGCTGCACTTGGAAATCATCGCGTCGCGGAAACCGTTTGCTAGGGTCACTTAGTTAGATTTACCTATCGCCACGTGGAAACGTGCTTCAATGCATGCGTTTGGCACTAGAAGGGACTGCCTTTCGCTGGAGTTAGGCTTCTCAAAGTGATTTACGTTCAAATGTGGTTCTGCTATGAACGACTTTCATCAATATACGTGTCTAACCTAACACGTTGTTACGTCACGGAGAAGATCTTTGCATTTTTGTTCTCAATTCTTTCACTCTTCGACGTGGTTTTGCTTGTCGATCATAAGGGTGTAAGTGAGATCAAATCCACTTGTGAACACAATCAATTCAGAATAAGGCTGTTTAAATTTATAAAAAGAATTAAAAATATATTTTAAAATAGTAAATAGGATTTTTTTAAATATATATTTTTAAAAATGTTTAAATAAATATATAAAAAATTTACTTATTTTTATTAAAAAAATTAAAAAAATAAATTTAAACAAATAGACCTCAATCTAGCTAAATCTAATTACGGTTGAGACATTGAATTAAGTTTTATATTCTTGACTTTTAAATTTGAGAAACTAAGTCAACCCAATTTAATGATATATATGTAATAACAAAATAAAACTTATTTTAAT
Source organism: Pachyrhizus erosus (assembly GCA_026544285.1). Lineage (NCBI taxonomy): Eukaryota > Viridiplantae > Streptophyta > Magnoliopsida > Fabales > Fabaceae > Pachyrhizus > Pachyrhizus erosus. The sequence continues at coordinate 9,408 of JAMLFT010005745.1, forward strand.
TCTATCTTATTTTGAATCCGTTATTACATTAAAATTAAATAACAGAGTAATGGTGTTAGAAGTTAAAATAGTTATTGATTATATTGGAATGAATAGAAAGAAAGTTTTCTCAATAATATTAATGGTATTCGGAAAAGTAAACAAAAAAAAATTGAATTTCTAATTAAATGTGAATATCATTTATAGAAGTTATTATTTTTTAAAGAAAGAATGCTATTCTATTAAAAAAAATAAAGAAAGAATGATATATAATATTTTATGGTTGTTTTTAATTTCCTTGTTTTTTTTTTAAAATTAAAGTATTTTTTAGTTAATCAATTTAATTACTCAACTTAATTCAATCCAATTAAAATTGACTTGGTTTAAGTTGGATTATTTAATACAAAATTTAATTAACTCAATCTAATTTTATCCAATTATATTTAATTTAGTTAGATAGTAAATTAGGCTAAACTCCATCTAATCTAAATTATTTATATCCTTACATGCTAATATTGCGTGTAGCTAAGCCAGCAAATAGAGTAAAGTATATGGTTAAAATTAAGTTTTATATAATTAATTTAAGTATTGAACATAATTAAAATGTGCATGTAAATTATTTTTAATCATGATTTATCATACAATGTGACTGGACAAACTACAGTTTTCAATTCTAATTCTTGGCTTTTGCAAACCTCAAGAGCCCTTCACGATCTAGTTATTTATTAAGTTTAATAAATTTGACTTTCACACATTCGTGTTACTTTTGTCTTCCGAAAATAGATCATCCTTATGGAAGGACAGATACTTATCTAGCGATGTTTTAAATCCAAGACATATCTTAAATTAAAATGAAAATGAAAAGAAAAATTACAAACAAAGCTTAAAAATAAAATGCCCACAAACAAAAAAATGATCTGCAGAAAATGACACACTGAGTGTTTGAATGTAATTTGTTGATTTTTAGTTTTTAAAAACATTTTATAAAAAAAATTTCAAGAACCAATTTCTAGAGAATAAAAATAAAAGATGTGACAGTGGAAAAAAAGTTATGATTAATGAAAAATAGAAAATAAAAACTAAAATAATTTAAAATTATTTTATTTTATTTTAGTCTTAAATACAATTTTAATCCTCATATTTTGTGTAATGTGTAATTTAATCTTTTATTTTTAAATAGAGATATTTAATTTTTATTTAATAAATTTATAATTTTGTTAAATTTTTAATTTTATTTTATATTTTTATATTTAATTAGTCATTATTTATTAATAATATCTTAATGAATATGTTAAATTTAAGATTCAATTAAACTGAAATAAAATATAAATTAAATTGAAGATTAAATTAAAATTATAAAATTTTAAAAAAAAAATAAATGTCTATATTTTAAAATAAAAAATTAAAATTACATATTGAATTAAATAATAGAACCAAAATTATACTTAAACTTTTATTTTAAAAACAACAAAAAGAATACTTTCTTTAAAATAATCTTAAAAAATAAAACCAGAAAACCATTTTCAGAACTAGAAATCTAAGAGACTCGTAATCTAAAGATTTTGGTCTCTGTTAAAGCGTTTGGAAGGCGATAAAACACCTGAATCTTCAAGGGAAAAGTAAGAAAACAAAAGTAAAACTGCTACTTTATGTTCAATTTTTCATGGAAAATAAAGGATCAATATTGGGATTTAGAAGCTGCAAATAAAATCTAGAAAACCGAGATTCAGCAAGGTACATCAGATTGAGTTAAACTTGCACATTAAAATAATTTTTTAAGATAATTATTATAAAAATTAATAAATTTATTACACTATATAATTAAATAACAATATGATTTTTATACTGTTAAACATTCCAATTAAATTCAACGTACATAAAAGTATCCCATGTTAACTACACTCTCCAATTTCAGTTTAAGTAGTGCTACGTTATAAATCTCCAATTTCAGTTTAATAATTCTACGCTATAAATTAATTGTTCTTATTCTTCTTATCTTAACCCAAAAAAAAAAAAAAAATATGCGGACATAGTTAACCAGACCATTATACTGTCAACCTAGAAATTTTCAATTGGTATCAAACACAGCTTTCTTTCATCCCCATTAACAAATTCCTCGTAAAGTGAGGATTACCACAACAAGAACAGTTCTATGTTTCCCAGCCTATTCAATAATCTTAAAATGGGTATGTACTTCACCACCAACACTCGCTTCCAAAGATTGAGATACATAATTTAACAGTCCAACAAACCCATGTTGAGTCATGCGAACACGCATAGGGACCTAATTTAAAACTAGTACCATCACTAAAACATCGGACACATAACATAATACTGCTAAATACAATCCCTCATGTGTTGCGTCAGATCTTGCTAATTCGAAGCAGGGACAGGAGGCCGACCTCGTCCAATTGCGAAGCCACGTGTTCCATCTGGCATTCTTGGTCCAGGGGGTGGCTTCGATGCTTCGGCAGCATGAGTCGATGGTGTATTTCCATGGCCTGGAACAGTGAAACAGGTTAGGAACAGCACAAGCATTTAATAAAAATAATAATCAAATAAATTGCTAAAATAAAAAGATACCCATTCCATTTCCAGCACGATATTTTTGTTTTCTTGATCTTCCTTGATTTCTATACCTCTGCCCACCTTTATCCTTTGACAAATGCTCCCCATCCTGCGATGAAAGAGAAAAAGCAACATGCAAACATAAATAGCAGCAACATTAACAACAACAATGAAGGGTTCTGAAATCATGAGAGAAGGATAGCAGCCAAGGGATGTAGTTTCAAAAGAAACTGCAGGGTGTGCAACTGCAAATCCAACCGTTAAAATTTATTAAATTTAATTTCAAAATATTAATTTACTATGTAATAAAATATATATTGAACGGATGGAATTCAAGCAATTCCACTAGTAATTCCATCAAGACTTTGGGGACTTCTACATTTCATAATAGTGCTATTCTCCACAACACTATGATACTGCTACACTATAATGAAACTGCAAAGCAACAGGTACTGTGTACTGCAGAACCCCACTCGGGATTGTTATAGTACCTACTCTCCGTTGCACTACTGACTACGTCTTGTTACTTTATTTGGCACATACTTGCAAGAAATACTCACTTCCCACATAAAATATAAAATAAAATATGTTTTTATCCTTGAAAGCCAAGGAACAAATACCATTAGGGTTTCAAATTACTAACGGATACACTATATAGGATGCTGCTAATAGTGAAAAACAAATGCAATACATACCTCTTCCTCATGTGTATCTTCACGATGCTCATTTGAGCCATGATTATTCTCATCTACTGTTTGTTCAGATACATGGCTTGAGCTATTCTTCTCAGAATTAGATCCTTTCCAAGCTTGTTTTTTGTGTCCATACTTTCCCTAAATCATAAAATCACCATCAACACCTTTTACAGTCAATTAATCAAATGAAAACTAAAAAAATTGCAACTAACCATTCGCTTGAGAAGTTTAACCCGCATGCCATTTCTCCAATCTTGTTCATTATTTAACATAGCCACCTATAACCCAGGATTGGAGTGACAAAGTTAATCATCCAGGCAATAAAAGTCGCAATCATTATATGAAAGTACAGAAACTGTAACTCACAGCTCTCTCAGCAGCCTCAATAGTATCATATTCCACGAGAGCATGTAACTACATAAGTGAAGTAGATTGATAATATAAGTGCAAAAAATGTTAAATATGACAATGAAGGCACAAATGGCAAAGAATATAGAATGCATGAGTTAGCATTCAAAGGCTGAAATCTTACTAATGGAAACTTCATTTTCTTCATTCACCCTTGAAATAAGAATCATGGCCACAGGGAGTTTTCAAAATAATCATCAAAGTGACATTGAAGATTGACAATATTGACATGACAACTACAATGAAGGAGTTAATTATTATGTTCATGAGCAGTAAGGGGTGAGCAGTAAGGGGAATGGATTTTCTCTTCTTTTTTCACTTTTTTTTAAGGTGGAGGTGGGGGCTAGACAGATGCAATTGTTCCACCCTAAAGTGCATCATCCAATAAAACAACTTTCTACTGGGTACCATAGCTGGACTTAGACAACAAATCACCAAAGCATGTAATCATATCCGCATTAGAAAAACAGACTTTTTAAAAGAAAAAAATATAAAATGCAGCCAAATTGCTGTTAATACTAGATGGTTTCTTACCTTGTTACTAATTAACATTTCTTGCTTGACATGTTTTGCAGACTCTGATGTAGAATGTGGGTCATGAATGGTTATCCTCTTTATACTGCACATTAAAACAAATGTTAACATCATTGCAGGTTTGGAAGCATGGATACACAAGCGCAAGTTATGGAAAAAATCATACTTTCCAGCTTCATGGAATATTTGTTGAATGTTCTTCTTTGAATGGTCCTCTGGTAAATTCTCTACCAAAACAGTATATAACTAGAGTCCAAGAATAAGATGCAGGATGACAGAGAACAAACTGAAAAAGAGTAGCAAGTTCCTTGAAGTAAATACCTTATGATCTCTAGATTCATTGAAACGCAGTGGATTGAGCCGCTTGACCCTTTTCCCATCACCACTAACAACCTGCAGTCCCCATGAGAGAAATTTATTTATTTTTCCTTAGAACTTGAACCATAGATTGCAATGCAGTTCGTGTTGACAACACGAGGAAGGAAGAATCGTACCAGCAGTGAGGACTCCTTCAGTGCAGCAACAATAAATGCATGGTCTCGAGTGAGCTTCTTTATTTTTCTAAAAGAAGCAATTACTGATATAGCAACTGCATGAACAGTGTAAGTAGGATTAAATGATATGATATACAAACACATGCATGTAGCAATGGACAAATAATAATAATGACAACTATACAAATAGTATAAAACTAGGATTAGCTAAATTAATACAAAAAGCAATAGATGCTTCATTGATTATCTAAATAGATCATAATTGAAAACATTTAATGCATGCAAAATTGCAAGCATATGTTCATTACTTAGATAATGCTTTCATTTTTCAAATTAAATAAACAACAATTCTCATTCTGCCTAAATTTCAGCAAGGCTTTCATACAACAAAGTATTGAATTAAAGATTATTCCAGAAAAAACACTGCATAATTAATATTACTTTATAACAAGGGTATTCATTTTAGTGTGTATATATAGAATGCAAAAGGTGGGCTGCTACAATTGCTACACCTTTCAATCCACATCAATGATCATCTTTTCTATCATGAACTCTAATATATCACTAGCATTGTCAAATTTTTTTTAATCATATATAGAAAAGAGAAAATATGATCATCTTTTATCCTCGAGTAGTATAATAGAAAAACTCATACATAAAATAATCGTAATTAACTGTACATACATAATGAGTCCCGAAAAATGAATGTTTAAACATTCATCAAGCAACCAATTCAACTCAGTTATCCTTCATGACTTCAAGTATATAAGAAAATTCAAAAGTCGGGAAGCTTAAGAAAGAATAAGATCCAATACTCAACTCCCCTTATGATCCCCTACAAAATATATATCATAGATAACCCAGATTATTCCACACTTCATACTACCATATTCAGCAAGGCAGCAAATAAATTTATTTTTCAATCTTCAAAAAAATCCAAAATGTTTTTATATAAAGGACTGTCCCATTCAAAGGAGGGGTGGGGAGGGATTTTTATTAGACATTATGTTTAGTTGAGAGAAGGGGAGGGAAGGAATTTTAATGGAGGGGAGAGGAGGCAGCCATTTTTTTTGAGGTTCACAACATGAGGGGAGGGGTTTTAAAAAAAGGGATTTCGCTCTCCTCCATTCCACTCCCCTCCTCTCCTGAAAATTGAATCAAACACTATGAAAAGGGCAGCAACAGCACAATACACAATCCATGCAAACCAGTGTGGCAATAAATAATAAATTGCAGATCAAATTGTGAAAAATCCACAAGTTAGAATCAAATTAGTCCAAAATACTTAAAAGATATGTCCCTTACCAAACCCTTCCTTGTTCCTCTTGACAAAACCCAACAGATAACTATCAGTGAGCAAATTTTCATCGCTGAAATAATACTCTACCTGCAAAATCAAACATAAACAAGTCATTAACAAAAGCAAACAAAAATATCCAAACAGCAAAACCTAGTGAACGTGAAAACATGAGAATTCTAGGTTTTCAAGTAAACAACGCATCAAATTCCATTCTCCATCCACAGGCTGCATACGATACAACAGCAATTTTCACACTTCAATTCCACAAGTCAGTATTACGGAACGATAATTCCACAGAGCACAGTTAACAGAAGCATATAAAATATCCAAACAGGAAAACCTAGTAAACACGAAAACACGAGATTTCTAGGTTTTCAAGTAAACACATCAAATTCTATTCTCCACAAGCCGTATAGGATAAACAAAAAATCTCACTCTAAAATTCCATAAAGTCAGTAATACGAAACGCGAATTCCACAGAAACAAAGCAATTAGTCATTGAAAGGGAGAAGAGGCGTTGCCTGCTTAATGATCTTGAGTTTGAGATCGTCCAAGGAGACAGCGGCCACGGCAGTGTGATCGCGGTCATGGTCCTCGGGGTGGTGGTCATGCTCATGCTCGTGATCATGGTCGTGGTCGTGGTCGTGGTCGTGGTCATGCTCGTGGTCGTGGTCGTGGTCGTGGTCGTGGTCGTGCTCGTGATCGTGCTCTTCGTCTGAAATCAGCGCCTGAATTTCGGGTTCCGCGGCGACGTCGTCCGAGGCAGCAGCGAGATCAGGAGCACCGACAGGATCAGCGAGCGGAGGAGGCGAGGCAGAGGGATAGCCAGCGGTTGAAACGGCGGCGGTGGCTGAAGGGAGAACCTGTTCGCCGCCTTCCATTGAGGAGAGAAGAAACTCTCCCCCGCCTTATATTCCAGTCTTTCTGTCTCCACAGTGTTTCCGGTTTCTCAGATCAGAGCCTTTTATAGCCAAAGATACTTGTTGACATTTTGCTTCGGTCATCACCACCGTGTTCAAATCAACGGTCATTTTTTACATTTTTGCTCTCAGTAATGGGTATAAGTTTTTTAAGAAAGAGAAAAATTAAGTATTTTTCATTTCACCTCGCACTAAAAAGAACCTTAATAGGCATGTACAGTCATAGTAAGTTTTTACACGGTCTACAGTAAAAAAATATATTTAATTTTAAAATAATTATTATAAGATCAACAAATTTATTATTAATTGAATCATACTAAAAATCTATACTATCAATTATATATTATTTATTTATAAAAAACTTAAATTTTATAATATTAAATGTAATATATTTATTGATAAATTAAAATTTGTAAACTTCTTAGATTTCAAATATGTTATGCATTAACTACAATTTATCCTTTCGTAGGAAAAATTCCGCACACAAGCATGAGGGCTTAAAAAAGAAAAATAGTTTTAGAAAGAGTAAAGATGGAAAATGAAAATAGTAAAATGAGAAAAGTAACTGATGATGAAGTTATCGAAATATATATACTTAATAGGAAAAATATAAAATAAAATATTTCTAAGAAAATTTAAAATTAATGATACCTTGTATTTTTTTTATAAAAAAATGTGTTTATTTATTAAAATATAAAAATTATATATTTTTAAAAAAAATATACGTCTATTAATAAATACATTTTTAAAAATTATATCTCTTTATAAAAAATATAATATGATATATAATAGAATC
>JAMLFT010005746.1:0-17100 GCA_026544285.1 Pachyrhizus erosus
ATTTTTACATATTTTTATTTATTTAAAGTTTATTCTAGGTTTTATTTCTAATTTACTAACTATTTTTCTATTTACATCTAAAAGAATAATATTTCTATTTATTTGGAAAAATGGGATGTTACAGGTAGAAGTAAAGAGGCAACAAGGGATACCTAAATACGTTAGTAATTTACTAAATAGGGCACAAAACGGTGAGATTGAGAGTATGAGCTCCCAAGTACGCCCATATTGTATGATTATTTTAGAATTGAAGATTCACTCCTACACTAACCCTTTCAGGAAAAGATGTTTGAAGAATTCCACCCGTTATTCCACTTATCTATCACTCCTTTGTGTGGACGATGGACAAGGGATTCATTATATCAACTATATACCTATACAGGATATGTTTGTTTTCTTTTCTTCCATGCAACTCCGTTTGCTCCCACTTCCTATGGGCAAATAGATCTCCTTATTATACTAACTCAGGTGGAACCGCCATAAGTGTTTGAATCACCTCTTGGATTCCCACCACATCCTAGGAGGGGACGTCCCAACAATTGTTCCTCGAGTCATACTAGACATAGAGTGGTCAGATCTGCTCCCAAGATTTACTCCTCCGAGGAAGAAGATCCCTGCAAAGATCCGGAAGATGAAGTTTAAACTTTTTCTTTTTGTAATTTAATGATGTACACATAAAGACTTTTGCTTAGTAAAAGAAAGTAGTCTCTTATGTATGTGTTCTAGTAATGAAAATAAGGTCGTTACATTACCACCTAGGCCATGCATCTTGAGTAAAAATAAGGCGCAAAACAAAAATATAAGGTATAACGAGAAAATAACATAGGAAATAAAAAAAACATAAGGAAAAAGGGGTAGTGCAAGATTCAAATGCGTATACAAGAGCAAGGAGGAGTCAGGAGAAGAGAGTTAGGTTTCATTAGACTGCTAGGCCCATTGCTGACAAATTAGGAAAATGAATCCTTATATGTGTTCCCCTCACCGCCATTGAAGTTGTTGAATAAGCTTCTTCAACCTCAAGCTTCCATGCCTCCCCAAGCTTTGTTTGAGCTACGCCTACACCCTACGACTACTCCAACTACTTTCACTCATCCCCAACGGATAAAATAAGCCAAAAATGAAGCACAAAAGTAGTATAAATAAGAAATTAGCCTGGACGGAGAGATGCATAATAGAGAAGGAAAATCAAAGAAATTCTTCTTGAATACGAAAATCATTTTGCAAATTCTAATCACAGACAACTTCATCTTGAATCAAGCTATGTTTTGGTTCAATTAATTTTGAAAAAGGAGGAAAGAAACAAAAGATAGCAAGAATGTTGGAGCTTCACTGAAAAACGTAAAAAACTCGCTAGAGTTGTAAATTGAGGTAGGAGGAGCCTTTGTCTTTCAAATTTTTATTTCTAATTGATTTCTAAGTATGTCAATCGCATAATGAGCCTCTAAAACTAGTCAAAACATTGATCTTTGTTTGAAATTGAAACTTGAAATTTCTTCTTGCTACCATTGTCATTTTTCTTGCTTGAATTTGTTTAGCTCTAATCTGGGTAGGAATTGAGCTTTATGTAGGATTAGATATTCTATAAGTGATGAAATAAATCAATAAGATCACAAAACTAATAAGAATTGATGCAATTTCGAAAATGAGAGTAAGAATGAGATAAAAAAAATGAAGTATAACTAGCCTTTGAGTTGGTTTTCATATTATTATGGGAACAGAGAAATTAGAAAACAGAGGAGAAGGGAACATGAGATTTTGAATGAAGGTGAGGAAGAGAAACAACAAGAGAGAGAGAAGGAAAAAGGGAGAGAGAGAAAGAAACAAAAGAGAGAGGGAGAGATAGTAGAGAGAGAAAGGAGAGAGAGAGAGAGGGACAAAGAGAGAGAAAGTAAAGAGAGAAAATCAAGAAAGGAAGCTTAGAGAATAGAGAGAGAAAGTGGAAAAATGAAATAAATAAAACAACGAGTGGAAAAGGAGGAGAAAAGATTGAATAGAGAAAAATAAAAAACTAAAATTTGATAAAATGAAATTATATTTATCTTCTTATCAATAATTATTTCCCTCCATTTCTGCATTGTGGATATTCTTATATCATAGGATAAATAATACCAGACCAATTAATCTTATATGTGACATTATCAAATTTATTGTTTATGGTGGCAATTGTATGTGATATTTTCCTCTACTAACAATAGAGGAATTTTATAATTTAAGTTACTCTCTCAAAAAGATAGTGCTTGAGAAAAGAACCCTAGGATAGAAGATGAAATGAAATTGTGAAAGTTTGGATGATTTGAAATAAGTAATTTGGACCGAGGTAGGAATGAAGATTGATCAATCAGTAGACATGGAATATATGCATCACAAAAGTACTACCTTCGAATTCAAAATAAGTACAAAAGAAGACAATGTTCTGGCATTTGAAGAAGCGAATGATTTAAATATATGTGTAAGATTTAAGACTGGAAAATTGCATGGGTTGACCACAAAAGGTACTTGAGAAATGTACGTAGGCTTTGATGAGTCATTGGGGTTAGATAAGGTGCCAAGTTGTGAACAACTTTAGAATAGAGGGTGTCACGGAACCGGTTTGGTGTCTTCGACAAAGCGGAGCGTTGCCAAGATTCGGTTGAGAGTATCTTAGACTGAGTACTAGGCAAGATATGTACTCTCGATCGTTGACCCAAAGTACAGACTTGGACTATTATTAAAACATGCTCGTGTAAGTCCTCCTAGTATTAGAAGGTTTAGAGGTAACAAAGGGCCCTAAACTGTAACATCCTATTTTTAAATTTTATATATTAGAATTTATAATTTTGATAATTAATTATTATGAGGTTTAGGACTATAGGAAGAAATAATATTAGAATAAGAAAGGAAATTTTAATTAGATAAAAACTTGAATTTATTTTTGGTATAATCAAAATTTATAAATAGACAAGATTAATAAAATAGTCTAAAGTAGAATAAACAAAAAAATTAATAAATGAAAGAATAAAATAAATCTTCAAATAGATAAATATACATTGAGGAATTTTTAAATAAGTATAAGGCATAAGAAAATATACATAAAAAGTTTGAAAAATACAAAAATAAAAATGAAAGGCAGAAAAAGGGTTAGCTGGCATTCGAACCCTAGACCCCTTAGGCATGTCCTAGGAAGAAAGAAGAGGAATTGTCAATTAGTCCGCTAGGCCCATCGTTGACATTCTAGGATAAATAAAATCCTATATCCCTTTTCAATCTTCTTCTTTTTCTTCACCGCCATGGAAGCATCTTCTTCAACCTTGAGAAACCTCTACTACCTAACCACCCAGCATAGCCACCTAGCTTCCCTAACTCAACAAGGATATGACCTGCTTCTAGGATTAAAATAGGATAAATTTGGGTGGTGAGGGACCCTATATAAATGCCTTCGAAATCGAGTTTAGAGCATCAAATCCAGCAAATTTCTTCTCTTCAATTCTCCTTGTATACTCATTCATTTTGCTTCATTTTAATTCCAATAGCTTTGACATACCATGAGCTTCGATTTTGTTCAAGAAATTCAAAGAATTTATAAAGAAATTGCAAATTGAAAAGATCGCGAGAGACTTGCCAAATTCTGCAATTCTTCGTCAGAAAGTTCAAAATTAAGGTAGAAGGAGTTGCTTTTTCTTCAATTTTGATTTGTAGAACTGTTTTAGGTTGTTTGAATTCAGATTTCTAAAAGTTAACACTCTAAGATAAAGGAACTCACAAAAAATGAATCAAACCTGAAACTTTAGAATTTTGAATTTAAAGAAACTTAATTCCCTATGTTCATATGGTTTTTGTTTAAATTTTCGGTTGAATAAGCTTCGTTGATGATATTCAAATTGGTCAAACTATGAAATTCTCTAGCATTATTGGGGAAAGTTGAAAATTAATCATGACCAAAATTTTTGTTTTTTGTTCCTGCTCTGTCTTTTAAAAAGCTTAATTCTTAGATAAATAAAATGAATGATACTTGATTCTAGTTACATACAATTTGAATTTTGATTAAATAAACTCAAAATAAGATAGAGGGAAGGAAATGTCAACTTTAAACTGGTTTCGAGCCAACCAGGAACCTTTGCTACCTAAGGTTGAAGAAAATAATGGTTGAATGAGCATTTTTCCCTTAGGGGTAGAAGATTCCAAAATACCCCTAGGCCAAACTTTTATAATTTTATTGTTTTTTATCATCTAATTTATGAAAGGAATAAAAAGAAACCCTTATTCTATGCTTTAACATAAGTACTAAAGATTAATTATGATACAAAATTTATTATCTTTAAAATTTTATAAAAAGACCAAAACATTCGTACTTATAAATTCAAAATTCCTACTCTGTTTGCTATTCTAATTTAGAGAAAAGGTAGATAGGATCCACTACATTTGAATTAATCAAACTTATAGTCATCTTAAAGTTAGAAATGTGATAAAAATGCACATAAATTAATTTTTTATAAAAATGACCAAAATGCCCCTAGTTATTGTTTTTCAAAAATCTTTGCAACTTTGAACAATTTTTCTAAAATAATAGAATTAATGCTCTTAGGTATCTGTTTCGAAGTTAGAAAGAAAATTTCTATACAGTTAAAATGATCAAAATACCCTTTTGATGAGAAAATTACTAAATACCCTTTTGATGAGAAAATTACTAAAATACCCTTTTGATGAGAAAATTACTAAAATACCCTTTCTATTAAAAATTACTAAAATACCCTTTCTATTAAAAATTACTCAAATTGATTTCAAATTTAAAATTTTAATAACTCATTCCATCTTATGGAATAATCATTATTCAATACATGAGATATAAAAAGAAATTTTTGTAATAAAGTCCATAAATGATATGTAAAATGACTAAAATATCCTTCTTGTATAACTTTATAAAATTTGAAAATGTTAACTAAACTTTGAATATTCTCATGACTTTCTTCATGATGTATGTACTATCATTGTTGATATATCTAACTTTATTTCTGATCATGACTCATTTGATTGATAAAAGGAAGCTTACATTAAATGAAACCCTAGGATAGTAGACAATGAGATATGAAAACTTTTATAAGTCTCCGTGACATGGTGGTCCCTCCCATAGTATGTTATTTGGCTAGAAAAAGCCAAGATGATTGATAAATTGGCAATTGTTGTTATTATTAAAGAATGATTGATATAAGACGGGATTTCACATTAGTGAATGTCAATTGGATCTTGTACTTGGAGGCTTCATCAAAAGAAGGCAGAAAATAGTTGTTAATCATAACGGGTGTGAGATACAAGATTGGAGAAATGCAATGGATTGACTATTAAAGGTACTTGAGGAGTGTATGCAGGTTATGAAATTCCTTGGGGATGTAAAGGCACCATGTTTGTGGGCCGCTCTAGAAAAAGGGGTCACATTGAGCCGACTTGGCAACCCCAACAATGCATAGCATTACCAAGATTTGTAAAGAATATTCTGAGTCTTGTACCAGATCAGAATATGTACTCCCGATTATCACTAAAATTACAAATTATAGATAAGCCAATACGTTTCACATAAGTCCTTAGGAGTCAGTAGTAAGAGGCAGCAAGGGGCCCTAACGCGTTAGTAATATATTGGACATGTAATGGTGAGTTGAGAGTAAAATAATTGCAGGTACACCATTGTATGTCTTTGATGGAGAACAGGTGACTCATTCCTAGAAATCTTACAATTTTCAAGTCAAGATGACTGTACCTCTCTACGGAAGATGGACCAGGGATCCCCTATACCAGTTGGACACCTATACTAGATATGTCCAATTCATTTTCTTCCCTACCGATGCTTTATCAACCTCTATACCTAGCTAGATAGATCTCCCTATAAGATTAACTCAAATCATACATCCCAGATTTTTAGATTCCCTTCCCAGAATCCTATCACACCCAAGAAGGAGATGACAAAATAATCCCAATCAATCTTTTACCTCCACTCTCACTAATACCAAACCATCCCCAAGAAAAGAATCCTTAGAAGTAGAAGATCTGTCTAAAGATTCTTGCAAAGAATAAGAATCTTAAATTTCAATTTTTATGATGTATAAATGACGAAACTTTTGATGTATATTGATGTAAATTAATGAATGAAAGTTAATCTTTAACTGTTTGTCTAATTATAATTAAAACTTATAAAATAAATTAGTAAGAACTTTAGGTCGTTCATTTAGTGGTATCAGAGCAGTTCTTCCTAACAAGACTATGGTATGAACTCAACTAGGACAATTGAATCTGACACTATTAAATAGTGTGAAATATTTGAGGTTGGCATATGATTGAAAAACCAAATGGAGAATTAATGTGAATCTAATTTGTGCATATGAATTTTCTCATCTATCTTTGTTTTCTAAATATGAATTCTTTTTCATGGTAAAGTTAAGTACATCTAATAGAACAACATATCAACAAGAGCATTCAAGTTTATTTAAGAACTTCACATATCTTTAAGTTGTATAAAAGGGTATTTTAGTAATCTTATAGAAGAAAATATTTTAGTCAACTAAACTTTATGACAGAATTCTTCCTCCTAATCATAACCAAATATTGTATTTCTTTTATTTTCAAAAGATATCTATTTTTACAAATTTTCCTAAATTTACTAGCTAAGTGCATTTTAGTCATTTTTAATGATATTTAAATTTTTTAGAAAATGTCATTTTCAAATTTTATAGACTTTGGAGAACTTAGTAATATCAAGGCAAGATGTCTTGACTAATTTTCCATGATTTTCAACAATAATATTCCAATTTTTCAAAGAAAGGGTACTTTGGTCATTTTTCACAAATCGTTCAAATTTATGTGTATTTCTTCCTAAATCTGATTTTTAAATTGAGTATAAGTTTAATCAAATTATCCTTAAAGAGCTCCTAGTCATTCCCTCGTTTATTTGGGCAAATAACATACTAAAATTGTCATTTTTGAAATTAGGGGTATTTTTGTCATTTTGCAAAATTTTCAAATTTCTACAATTATACATACTTACTTTTACATAAAGGCTTGCTTTATCCTAAGATAGGAGTTCCTTTTTAGTTATTTACATACCAAACCTAGTAAAAATTCAAAAGTTATAGCATGGGGGCATTTTGATCTTTTTCTGCCCCTTGGGGAAAAATGCTCATTTGACCATCTTCTTCTTCTTTAGAAAACAAAGCTTCATATGGCTCGAATTTGTTTTCAAATTCTTCCTAAGTCCTTCCTTATCTCCTTTCTAGTTTTTCTCTATCAAATAGTGGACAAAGCATCCATCTAATGAGCTTTGGTTATCAAATTTCAAATTTCAAATTTTGAAAAATGAGAACGAACTACAGAAGCTCATTCATGGGTTGATTTTTGGCTTTCTCGACGGATTCTAGTAAATTTTTCAAATAGAACAATTTGTGGATGACTACTATAGCTAATACTGACCAAAATCGAATCATTAATGGCTTGGGAGACGAAAATTAAAGCTTTCGAGTTCGAATTTTAGTTTTTTCAATTCCAACTCAATTTTTGAGTGTTCATTGGTTTTAGGATGTTAAATTCTCCAAAAACCAAATTTAATTATCCCATAATGATATTATCAATCGAAATTGAAGAAATAATGACTCCTCCTACCTCAATTTAGAATTTTTTGACGAAGGATTTACAGAATCTAGTAAAGCTCAGGCGAATGTTCGAACTTGTTGATTCTTTGTGAATTTCTTTAAATTTTTTTAACCGAACTGATGTTGGAGGTATTATGAAGCTTCTAGGATTGAAAGGGAGTGTTTTGGTTGAGGGAGAGGTGAGAATTGAAGAGAGGATCTCTTTTGTGATTTGCGTTTTAGAGCTCGACCTCTAAGGCTTTATATAGCATTTCTTGCCGCCATTCATGGCTTATTTTATTCCTTAAGGTGGATTGTAGCTTTGCTGAGTCATGGAGCTAGGCTACTTCAAGTAATAGAGGATTCTCAAGGTTGAAAATGTGTTTTCATGGCGGTTCGAGGAAGAAGAAGAAAACGAAGAAGGGACATAGGATTTGTTTTATCCTTAAAAGCTAGCGATGGACCTAGCAATCTCAATGGCAACTCCACTCTTTCTATCTTCCTCACGTGCCTAAGGAGGCGGGTTTGAACCCAGCCAACCCCGTTTTTTACTTTTTCTGCTTTTTTTACTTGTATTTCATTTATTTATTTACTCTTCTTATATTAAATGAAATGCAGATATGCTACCCTAAGTGGGTAGCTTAGTTAGTCATTAGGCGCGCTTCTTCTCTCTCTCTCTCTGCGTCCTTGGGTTTGATTCCTCCCCACATTTTTCTCATTTTCTTTTCCTTTTCCCCCATTTCCTTTTATTTTACCATTTTCTATTTTTATTTTTAATTTTACTATTTTGTTTCTAAAAATTCCTATAAATCTTTCCATAATTTTCTTTATCTATTTTCATATTTTCTTTGCTTCGATGATAAAAATAAATTTTATAAATAAAATTTATTTATTTAATTCTATTCTTCAAAAAAACTAAATTTTCTTTAAAATACTCAATTTATTTATTTTTCTCAATCTTTTTAAAATATCCTGAAAATACATTTGCTTTTTATCCTTTAAGAATTTTATCTATCTATTTATCTTTTAACTATCATTTATAATTTGTTTCAAATTTTCAAAATTCTTATTTTTATTTAGAATAAATTCAAGATCTTTGATTTGGCTAAAAAATTTATTTTGTAGGCCTAAAACTATTATCTAAATAAACTATCAACATCTATAAATTCTAATAAATAATAAATATATATATGTTAAAAATTAAAAGTAGGATGTTACAAATGGCAGACAAATTTCAACCACTATTCCACCTGACCATAATGCCCTTTTAGGGGAGATGGACATATGACAAAGTCCAAGGAGATGATACGTTCATGGGATACGTCTGGTTTGCCTTTAGGCTTACCAATATCATAATCCCATGACAATTTCATCACATAGATTTACCAGTGGTTCTATTCCAGACTCTGCCACCTAAATTCACTGGTGTTCCCACAACATGACAACAACCTTGGACTCCTCAACCACCACAGTCCTCCATGGGATTAGTCCAAGTCAATAATCCAAACAGGAGGGAAGACTCTTCAGAAGAAGAAGATCCTTCTGAAAAATCTGATTAGATGAATTAGATCTAGAAAGCTATTATAAGATGTCATTTTGTTTACTAAGCACATTATAATGATGTAATAACTGTTTTACTTAGGACTTTATTTGCCTTGTATAATTGAGTTGAGAATACTTTGAATGAAGTTATGTGAAATGTTATGTTATGTTATGTTAAATTGTAATTCTCCTGACGAGTTAGATTTTTTTAAGTTCACTTGCGCTAAAGTTATCTGGATACAATTTCTTAAAAAATTAAAAGTAAGAAAAAAAGGGGTGTTACATTTGTCACATCCAGGATTATTCATTCACATGCTCTAACCCATATTATTTAATATTTTTTTACTATTAATTCCATACGTCTTTCCCAATTAAAAATATAGATTTTTCATGGCTTTCAACATTACAATTTTATATCATTTTCTGTTACCCCTTTATGAACACCATTTGTAATTAAACATATTAAAAAATCTTACAAAATCTCTCATTATACTCAATTTTATGATTTTTGTCAAATTTGCAATCTTCTATGTCTATCACATAGGTACTATTTGTCATTCATCACGTCCATGATTATTCATGCACATGCCCTAACCCTTATTATTTATTATTTTTACTATTCATTCCCTACATTTATAGTGAACATTAAATTAGTTGAGGTCACTCCTAGTTTTTACTAAATGCACTCCCTTTTTAGAAGTACATTTGCCTACTGAGAATTCCAAAACTCTCACTTCCCACATATTAAACATTTAACACTGCATATATCATAGTCTAGTATCCAACACACATTACCTTAAGATTTCCCCTCCTAGTCTCCTAGATCCAAACAATTTAACAAATAAAAATCAATAGTTAACAAATAAAAGTCAAGTCAAGTCAAAGTCAATAGTCAACTTTCTCATAATGTCATCATAATATCATACAAAGTTTCCCTTTAACGTTTAAGCATCCAGAAAAAAATCTTCATTTAAATCATACTCATTAAAAATATTATACATCATTAACTATCACTCATATATATAATAGAGTTTATTAAGCTCAATAAATATGAAAAATAGCAAATCATATTCAATTGTCATGAACTTGAACCGTATAGCTCCTCATCTAATATTATTGTCAATGAAAACTTCTCATAATTTATTTCTAACAAATGATATGATTTTCTGACCAATTTTCATTACCTTTTATTCTTTATTTTTTGCATTATGAAAAATACTAAAAATACATAACCATGTCTAATTGTCTTTTTGTTTTTTACACAGGTCATCTCTTATGTCTCAAGGTCTCATATGAATTTTTTCAAGTCCAATTATATTCATTCACCACCATTTTTCATTTTCTTAATGCTAGTTGTCTAGAATACAACATTTGACTATCTAATTTTAATAAATATTAAATAGATTAAAAAATCATAAATAAATTACCGTTAGATATAGAGGGCATCACAAGCTATAAATAAATTTATCAATTTAGAATACCCACTAAAAATATTTTCTAGGATTTATTTTATCTCTACGTTAGAATTCTAGAAATTTAACATTGCCTCTTATATAAATAGTACAACCCCAAAATTAATTACAAGAAAAATCACAAAACATCCCCATACCCTAAGGATTATTACCATTCTTTCACTTGTTCAAAATTACATCGAAATAATTTTTTAGAGTTTTATCAAAGTTTGAAGGCAAATTAGACATGTCCAAAAGATAATTAGCTTAAAATAGTAAATGAAGACAACAAAATTTGAAAAAAAGTGCAAATGAATCCAAATATCCTAAAAACTTTAGAAACAATATCATCACACCAAGAATCAACTTGAAGGTATTTTTAAAAGATCCAAATATAGCAATAGTTTCCAATAACTCATTACCCATTATCCCTCTTACAATAATTTTACCCAAAAAAACATAAAAATTTATGATCAAACAAAGCCATAAAAATAATCATCAACTAAGGCGTAAGCAAGGACCCCTCATACCCCTTTGATTCTTGCTAAAAACAATTGTTGAGAGATGTTGATAGAAAGTTTGTTGAACCCTTAGCACTATATTTTGATTTGAGATAATTCTAATGGTTGGATGTTCTGGGAATTTGACATAATTTTTCAAAATGCAGAGAGAAGAGAGATTTTAGGATTTAAGAGAAGAATCTAGAAATGAAAGTGGATAAGAATGAAAAATTTCTCTCCTAATCCTCATTTTAAGACAAACCTGTTTTGCCCCTTTTCTTTTCTTTTTATTTTTAATTGGGCCCATACAAAACTCAATTAAATTAGATCTAGGCTTGTCTTGGTTTTCATGTCATTTTCATCGGTACAAATTTTACAGTTTAGTGTAGTTTTGATCAACTAGTTAATTATCTATCCCTTCTATTTAATAATTTAATTTAGTTAATCTCTTATTAATTATTTAATATTTATATTCCTAAATTAATTAATTTTTTGTCTACAGACCCTTTAACAACTAATTAAATTACCTAATTAATAAATAAATTAATTTTTAACTAGTTATCTTTTAACATTAAATTAATAAATGGAACTTAATTAATTTTAATTATCCTAATTCTATGTCACTAGTAACCTTAAAATATTTAATTTAACTAATTAGAATTATTATTAACTTATCAGTGTATCTTGTGTGTCATTAAAACTCTAATTCTTAATTATAAATTAACTTTTCTCTTATTTATTAAATTATCCTTAATAAGTTGACTTGCTAACTCTTTTCTTTTGATTTTTGTTGCCTATAGTTAACTGATATTTAACTTAAATTGATCAAAACTTAATTATGTCTTAATTAAATTTTTTTAATTTAATATCTTAATTTATCATGTTTTTTATCTCTTAATTAATTATTTTATGTTTAGTAATTCAATTCACTATTTATTAAATTAGTACATCATATATAATTATTATAATTATTATTATTTTTAATATTAAATATTTAGGATGTTATAAGAATCACCTCGACACTTAGTGATCATATGAAGCTCCATATTTCCCTCTATGAAAGAGCATATCAAGTTCCATATTGTGTCGTTGATTATGCCTTCGTTAACCACATTCTCCACATAGTCAATTCTAGTTTCAACAAATTATGTTTTGAATGCAAAACCAATAGCCTCTGCTTGAGGTTTTTCTCAAAATGACATTGTTGATGGACACAAATATCAATTCCAGCACTAACCTGTACCTACTCTTCGAGTCGCAAAGACTGTTGTAGCATTTTTTACTTGTTGAATTTTCAGGACTTCCATGAATTCTTCGAGGATCTCATGAAGGGGGAAATGAATGGTTGAGTTTTGGAAATATCTCACTACCGCTAACTATACAACTAAACTTTATAGCAAAATAAAATTTCGCAAACGTAATCGAAACATGCAAGATAAATTGAATCCTTAATCGCAAAACTGGAAAACAGTGTGAAACCCTTGATCAGAAAATGTTAGACGATCTCAACCATAACCTTAAAAGTCCTGATAATTGAAATTACATTTCACTAAAAGGGATTTTTTGTAAAATCCACTTAAGTTGTAATTAGTTAATTCAATTAACTATTTTTTTTAATCAAAAGCTTCCAATTATTAATCTACACCCTTCAATATTTTTATATTATATCTAATAATATTTAATAAATGAAACACCATAATCCACACAAACAAGTGGTTCATGTTAGCTTGGGTCCAATATAAAATATGCTTTATTAATATAATATAGAAACAAATCAAGTTAGTTTGAGAATAATTTTAAAAGAACTATTATTCATATTTATAATTTATTTTTTTAAAATATAATAATTATAATAAATAATTAATCTTAACCATTGAATTTTAATGTATAACATTCTAAAATTTCTGTAACTAGAAAAATGCAATAATGTTTGTATTAATAAATATGTATAAATAATTTTTAAATGAGGCATTTTTTTGAAATAAAACCATTAAGCCCTACTATCGATGTTAAAGTATGTCTCTAAGTTTTTCCATAGTTTTTCAAGTGATCTTACTATTTTATTTTTTTTGTTTGTGTTCATTTTCAGAAATTTTTCCTTTGCTATATTTTGTAGATAAAAATTATTTTTAGTGCATATTTTTGTGGGGTAAAAATATATGTAATAAAATTTCCTCCTTGGAGTATGTCTAAATTTTCATGGAATTTTTCAAAGTAATTTAATATTTAATATTGATTTTTATCTAAAGTGAAATATGAAATCTTCGAACAAGAAAAAATAAATTTAAAAATGATATTTTCTAGGGGGAATAAGTTTTAAAAAAATATATGTTGTGACTCAGACTTTGTAGACTTACCCTGTAAACTTTCTCAATTTTTTAAGAGTATTACTGTATTAATAAAATCAAGGACCCTATATTTCTAATATTTTCCATCAGGGAGATTTAATTGAAAAATCCTATTTTTTTGTGCAAAATTGGAGGAGATGAATTTTATGTGATGCTACATGTATTATGAGAAATGTTTCTATAAAATAGCTTCTTGTTCTGAGCTGAAACACTATGTTAATTAATTTTTGGATTGCATAATTCAACACTTATTTATATTAGCTTTTGATACATATTAATTGTTTGGAAGGGATATTTAATTATTATGGATTATGGCTGACTTGTTCTACTCTCGAAGGAGACCTCTGTACCGTGTTATAGATTATTAACTAGAATTGTGATTTATTTCCTTTTGTATTACTACTTAATCATACACTGGATTGATGATTTGTGACTTGTGACCAAGAGAGATTGACCCTTTTGGCAATTGTGTGCTGATAACTCAATTTGTGGGGTGTGAATATGTGATGATGATGTGTTATTTATATTGGATTGAGGATTTTGAAATCCCTTGTATGGAACAAATGGACTCAAGGTGTGAGTGTATTTGGAATCTCTATAACTTGATTCTAGAGTTAATAAATGTTCAAGTGATAAGCAGTGAACAAACATTTAAGAAGAGTGAGTTTCATAACTACACGCGATTAGTAATAGTAGGCACCTCTGCACATTTGGAGAATACTCTCAAGACTGGACTTAGAAAGACAGACTAGAACCCTTGCTTGAAGATGAAGACTATGGACCATAACTTAGCATAAATTTTGAGAAGGCAAGGAATCACATAAGACATGGTAAATCGTGGAACAAATAATGAATTAGATTCATGAAGGATGTGAAAGTGCTTGATGCATCTGTTTTGTAAAATCACTACAAGAAAATGACCAACACCTACAGTACTTTTACCTATAAACATAAATTAGTGTAGGTAAAACTAAAATATCTTTTTCCAATAGATATTTGGTGTAGGTAACATTCTTATAGTATTTTGATAGACATAGTTGGTTTAAGATAAAATTAAAAAGACTTTTACCTGTAGACACTTAGTATAGGTAAAACTGTAAAAGATTTCTACCTATTATGTAGGTAAAACCTTAAAAAGACTTTTACCTACATACATATACTTAGTGTAGGTAAAATAATTGTAATATTTTGAATTTGTTGAAACTCAATTTCTTATTGTGAAAATTCAACTACTAAAAATCTTTTTAGTTATTATATATTCATAATTCTATTTTTATGAAATTATTATATTTTAACATTGTATCACAACAAATTTATTAATTATACTGATGTTAAAAAAAAAATATTGTCATTATAGCAAGAGACCAATTTTAATAGTGATTTGAAAACTAAAAAATATATTTAAATTTGTCTCTGTTTATATTACTTATTCTTTCATCTAGTAACTTCTTTTTTGAAGGATATGTTAAAAAATATTATAAAACTCTCTCAATAAAAAGTAATTTTATTATTTTTTTAACATTTTTTTACTAATCCTTTTGAATATGGAATAAAAGTATATTATTATTTTATATTTTGAAAATATTAAATATATTTATTTTTATTTAATATCTCCTTTATAACATTAAAAGAATTCACAAGAAAATATTTTTACCTGTAGGTATAGTTGTATAGATTAATGGAATTTCAATTTGATATAAAAAAATGACTCACACCTAGCTAGCATGTACCTTTCCCCTGCTGTAACAATTGTTCATTCTCCAATTCCGGTAACCCAGCGTCGTGCATGTATCTACAAGAAAAATCAACAGCTTCTACCATTTGCGCCCATTTGCACTTTTTGAAAATTCACTAACTACAAAAAGTAACACTCAGTTACTCATCAAATCTCTGCATTTCTCTTCCAATGACCCATTCTCTCTTCATATGGTATTCTCGCTTTCTCTCCAGTCTCCACTGTAATTGAAGTGATTCGTATGCACAATTGTGATTACTGTACCATTGTTTTTATGTATTCGAATCAAATGCAATAATGTTAGGGTTTCGGATCAATATGTGAATGTTTTGCTCATAAAGATTCAGGGAATGTAATGCAATTACCTACGTTTTGGTTCCATTACTGTGAAACTTCAATTTTGAGTTGAATCGATTGGCGTATAAATTTTATCTATTGGTTTATTGATTTTGTCTAAATGAGGTATTCTTGTTTGTGTGACTTACTCAGTTACTCACAATCTATTGGCTTAGAAATTTGTCAATATTAATAAACTTTTGCTTACTTTGATGCTTTGTAGTGTTTATTTAGGAAGGTGCTTTATCTCTACTTTTAGGAATAATCCAATATCAGATCTAGAATCTAATGGATATTTATGCCACTAAAAAAGGGAACATTAAGTAGTTGCTAAGCCTTATGTAAAATTTTGTTTTTAATTTCTTCAAACTGTTTGTGGAGTTTGATTCATATGGCTGGGATAAGTGCTGAGTCAATTTGTTTATGCAAATGAAATCTGACTGTTAGTTCCTTATAATGTATTCCAAGTGTTTGATGAATTTCTTAGTGGTCTTGTTTTTATTAGTACTGGTAATGCAATGTCAAATTGGTATTGCTAGTCACTAACACTAGTAAATCATTTTTACATTTTAGTCTAATTAAGAAAAACATAATCCTAGTTAACGTAAAAAGTATTAAGTAATACTTTTACCTGAAAAATTAGAAAGCTAAAGTTTTTGAACTGTTGATTTCTGGATATATGGCGTTCTGCTTCATTATAGGCTAGATTGATACGTTGCATTGTTTGGTGAGTTCTCCTACAACCCTTCAAAATGGAGGCCAAGTGTGTAATTTGTTGAGCAATTGTAGGCTTGTGATTGATTATTATCAATTCACTTTATGCTTTAGCTTTCCTAGATTTCTCAACTGTTCTAATGATCTGTGTTGGTTTTGGTCTGGAGAAACTGAGCACTTTTTTTTTTTTTGTTAAATATATTTATTCCAACTAAAATTATTGATATTTGCTTTTAAGTTGTAAATTTCTTTTGCTTAATTCTAGTGTTATGTTTGATGGAGAAAATGTAGTTGGAGTGGTAGAATAAATTGTGGGTCTCTCAAATAGATGATGAGTCAAAATTATATAAGATAGTTTAATGGCATGAATTATATATCTGTGATTAAACATCAATACTAATTTGTTTTTGGTGTTATTGTTACCTGACAGTGAGGGAGATGTGTGGAATGTGAGGTCTGTAAACAGAGGAGGATTTGATCGAGAAGAATTTTGTTGTGTCCTCATTTTCTTTCTAGAAGCCCCAATTGATTTTGGAACCTTTGAAGCATAGTATTTCATTATCTTCTTGGTAAGTTGCTCTATTTTTTGTTTTGGGAAATATTAAAGCTTCATTTTGTTATCTATAGGCAATTATGATAGATTGGGAACGAAACTCCTAGAAAGTTTATTAAAGATGGCTTCGACCAAAGATGAAGAATCTAAGCTGAAGGAGTTTCAAGACTAATCGCCCTTTAAGCTTCAAGCTTGGCCTAGCTGAGAAATTTCTCAACGTTGTGCTTAATATACCTTTTGCTTTTAAGAGAGTGGATGCAATGCTCTGCATTGCTAATCTTGATTCCAAATTAGATTGTCTTAAGAAGTCCTTTAAAACTCTGGAAGTATAT
>JAMLFT010005747.1:0-17100 GCA_026544285.1 Pachyrhizus erosus
TTCCCAATTTTAAATTAAACTATTATTCATTTGACTTATACTCAGAGAGCTTTATAACATAAGAAACTTTACTGAAATTGTTCCCTGTGGGTACGACATCCGTACTTGAGAAAGTACTATATTACAATTGAATCGGTACACTTGCCGAAGTAAAGAAAAATAACTAACAACATACATTCATTTAAGTATGCATGTCAAAAGAACCTAATAAGACTTGTAGAAATAATCTATATTAGAAAATTAAAGACGCAAAATAAAATACCTAGCATAACATCTTTATCTTTGGACAAAGAAGATTAACTCAAGTAATACTTTTGATGCAATGATTGAACATTGGTGATAAGTCCTATAAAAAATAACAATTTTGTTTGGAAATTATTATCCATATAAATATTAAACCTTATAATCACCAAACATTTATCATCTAACACATATCATTATTTAGCCAAATTGCAGTGACCTTTGAGTTAACAACAATATACATAAATAAACTCATACTAACATCTATGTAGGTAAAATCAAATTTTTCATACAACAAAGGTTACTTTGACAACATGTTGTTTAAACAAATATAAACAAAAATACTAGACAAATAAAATGGGAAGGTCTAATTTTGCATATACCATGCATTTTGGAGTAAACACAAATTCCCTCAAACCTTGAAACACATGCTTAACAAGTGCACGAAAGGAAAAAATGTATTGTGTGCCCAACAAAAGAAACCTAAGTCTAAGGATCAACATAGAAATACCAATATAATTTCGAAGAACTAAACAAGAACTGGTAAATAAACCCATATAAATGTCATATACATAAAAACTCAAATCTTAATAACCTAATAGTTAATACTTGCTCTAATACCATTGATAGATTTTTTTTTTTACTAAAATATGGAATCATAAAGTTTTATTATCATACATCCTAAAATATATCACCAAATGTCCTAAGATTTATATCGTCCTAGATTATTAAGGATTGAATAAATACCTTGATCCATAACTATTGACTACTTATCTGAATTGAATGAAGAACAACAACAAATCATAAGAGAGAATTAGTAATCATATGATTCTTCCTCAATTGTACCTTAGTTTGTCTTCTAGATGAAGAAAAGGAAGACAAGTTGTGATTTAGTATATTGGGAATTTTAACCATATGTCCTTTTTTTATATTGACCTATTAGTGTTCTCATTATCTCTTAATAGGTTAATAATGTAACCTACTCATTCAGTGCATATAAATATATTTGATAATCTAGAGACTCGCCAAAATAAACTACATAAGTTTAGTTCACTTAATATTAAAAGGTAATACAATCGTAATTAAATTTGTTGCCCACAATTAGATTAGAAAATCTAAATTTCTAAAATATAATATTTCCTTGTTAACTAGAAGTTTATGGTGAAGAGAACTTGTCTCACATGACCATTCATGATACAACATTCTTACAAATATATCTTTTTTTAATAAAAAATATTAAATAATGTGAATGTTGGAATGCAAGTGTTGGTAAGAAGTTTCACATTAAATGAACATGTTAAGAAATATATAAGTGACAAAAACCAATATATCTAATTTCTTAATCAAGGTTTAAGGTTGGATGTGATATTAATTTACTTGTGTGATTTGTTTGTAACTCATTCATGGATATCTCCTTAAATGTTTTACCTAACCCCTTCATATTTCATATGGTGTGACTACTTGATCGATCTTAACAACCAAAATACTTTTAAATTTAGAAAATGAATAATAGTACATAGAGATATTCTAGTAACATAATTTTTTAATGCATTTTTTATTATTAAAAATCATAATTTTTTGTGGATTTCACTTCTTATTTAATGAGTTACTTTACTATGTTTTAAATTTTTAATAAAATTTAACCAATAATAAATAGAGTGTATGTATGTTAAAAGAAACATATTAGATGTTGCTAGCATTCCTCTAGTGTGAATATGAATTTCCTTGTTTTATATTTTCTTTGGGACAAATTGTTGAGTCAAATTTATTTCTCTTTTTGTTAACTTGATGCACTCAAACCTAATTTACCAACATGGTATGTCATGGTTGGTAGAAACTTTGACCTTAAGCATGTGGTTAAGGGTTTGATTCCTAGTTTGTGTATATGGAAAAACATATGTTGGGAGAGGTCATTCCCTTAAATAAATCTTAGCAACTTGAAGGATTAGCTCTTAGTTCTCAGTCAAATAATACTTGAGTTCATAAAAAAATATTGTTTTTATTTTGGGATAAATAACCATTTTTGTTCCTAAAAGTCTGAAGTGTTAACAATTTAGTCTTGGAAAAAGAAAATTATCGATTTAGTTCCTTAATTTAAAAAATTTACAACATTTTAGTTTAATTGTACAACTTAATGACAAATTAGTTTCTAAATTTTATAACCTAATGTCAAATTAACTCTTGAACATTACAACTTAATAACAAAATAATCTCTCAAAAATTTAACAACAGGATTAACATATCACACTTTTTTAATATTTAATGATTAAATGAGCAATTTTTCTTCTTTTAGTGACTAAATTGTCGGTGTCTCACATTTTAGAGACTAAAATGGTCATTTATCCTTTTATTTTGTCACATTTTTTTTATGAAAATGATTACTTTGTTCATATAGTTTTTTTTATAATGATCCAAGAAAATGGTAAATAACCATTTTGGTCCTAAAAAGTATAAAACACTAATAATTTAGTTCTTGAAAGAATAAAGTTGTTGATTTAGTTCCTGAATATGAAAAAAGTATAATATTTTAGTATTGTTATACAATTTAATGACATTAGTCCCTTAACTTTATAACTTAATGTCAAATTGATCTTTGAATATTAAAATTTAAAGATAAAATAATTTTGCAAAAACTTAACAATAGAATTAAAATATTGTACTTTTTTTAAAATTCATAGATTAAATTAATAATTTTTTTCAGAATCTAAATGATCAACATCTTACACTTTTGAGAACAAAATGATCATTTACCCTTGAAAAGAATTTATAATAGTGGAGTTCATTTAAATTACCCTTTTTAATTCCACGTGGGATGAACATGCTAATTGAAGACTAATTAGAGTTCCTTTTATTTTTCTCTTTACCATGACAGGTTAACTACAAACCAATCAAAAAACTATGGGTCCTTGTCATGAATATAAACATCAAGCAGAGCACGGGAGCTTGGAGGGAAAAACAGCACATTGCTTCAAATATAAGCACTGTTGACCATGATGACTCCATTCTCACAATCTCACTACACAAACTTTCTATTCGTAGTATATGATACTAAATCAAATCCTAAACTATCAATTCATATGTTTGTGGCACCAAATTAGATAGCAATTCACACTCATTCGTTAAAGCTCAAGCTTCATCTACATTTGACAAAACAATCATACATATTTTTCTTTAACTAGAATGTGAGAGTATGTGTTTTGGGAGACCAAGAAACAAATCGCACTAGTTAATTTTAACACGAGTCCATTGTGCAGACCCAACATAACACATTTATGTTAATATTCCCTTTATCGTTTGTTAAAATTTATTAAACCAATAAATTATAAATAAGATTCATTAAATCAGAAATAAAACTCATAAAATTTTATAACTTTTAATAAATTTTAATCAATTATAAAAAATATACTTAATTTTTTTTTTCTAATTATACCTAACAGTATCATATTATTAAGAGAAGGAACAAAGAGACCCAAATCCAATTGTCTATTTAATCATGTCAGGGAAAATTGATTGAACAACTTATTTAGTGGGGCACATATTAGCAACCGGGCCCGATTAAACGCACAGAAGACTGTTGAATGAACTTTTATGCCTTTTGACGGCCAACTGGGAATTGAGGTTGTGCTTGTCATCATTGTCTTCCTCTCCACGAAAACTTTTTTGAGCTCTAAACTAAACCCCGAGAGCTAACATAGAATTTCACTTTCTTATCTGAATTTTTTTTATCTTAGTTTAATTTTTTTAATTTAAAAATCTTATTTTAATCTTTTTAAATGTGTCTGTTAAATTAAATTGGTTCTTCTGTCCATTTTTGCAACAAGACATTAACCTTGATGATAAATCCTAAATAAAGACAATTTAAAGAATTAAAATAAAAAAATTTAAATTTAATAGACCAAATTAAAACCAAAAATTCATATAAAGACCAAAATTTTATTTTAGTCTTCCTTTTAATATTTATACTATTTAAGAAATCAATTAAAAAGAACACATATAGGTAATATAATTTTCATTATACAGTTTTATATGAAAAATTAAGATTCATTTATTTTAATACAATCTTAACCATTAGTTTTCATTATATAAATAATAGAGAAAATAAGCTATTATTAACAATGAAAAACAATTTTATATTGTCAATGTAAAATAATTTTATATTATCATTTAATTACAAACCATCATGTATGATAAATTTGTTAACTTCACAATAATTATCTTAAGAGACATTTGATAAAAAAACAAAATAGTTTTCTAAAAATATGAACTTGAAAAACTTTGTTTATCATGTTTGGTTGATTTTTTTAAAAATACATTTATAAGAAACAATGTTTTTCAAGAATCATTTTTAGCTATATTTTTCATAAAATTATTCTAATAAAGTGGTGAAAATCTAACTTTCTTAAATTAAAAAAATTTTATTACAAAAAAAATATTATATTATTATTTTATTAGATTATTTAATATGATAAATAATTAAAAAAAATTAGTCAAATTACCACATTAATGTTTGATTTCCAAAAACTTATATACATATTTTAAGAATATATTTATGATGAACCAAATAGATATAACTATTTCTAACAATAATAATTATCAAGAATCATTATTTTCAAACATAAAATAACTTTTGTTCAACCAAATATTACTTAAAAATTATCACAAGAATGTTTTAATTAAGTGATAATGTAAAATTAGTTTATATTATGACTATTAAACTCTAACCAATATCTATTCTTCTTCTCTCACCTAATACACACGTGTGTGTCATAAAAAATTCAACGTGTTTTTAAATAGAAGGTGGCTTTTCCTGTTATATTTAGAAATGAAATTTTATACATCCATATTTTGTTAATATTTTCATTAGCTTATTTGTTTAGAAAAAGAAAAATGAAAAACATCTAAACATGTTTAACTATTACATAAAAAGTAAGATTGATGTAAAGGAAATAGAATGTAAATAATGCCATCCACTTTACTGTGTACTCGCACCTTCAAATGAATTGTTTGGTAGATTTTCTTGTGTTTGGAAGAACTTTCCAATGGTCTCTATATACTCTACCACAGACCCACGTACAAAACCCTCCTGTGTCGTGCAAAATAAGTGATTTAAGTGAATAAGAATATAAAGTGAAAAGAACCATGTAACACAAATAATCAATTGATGATGCGATAATGACATTGAAGGTGATAAGAATTATTTATTTTTAGAAATTAAAAATTAATAATATAAAAACTTATGGGACCATCTGGCTGTCTTCCCAACTACATTTAGGTACAACAGAAGATACACAAAGTTTCTAACCGGAGGCAAAGCCTGATTGTTTAGCAATCTGATCTGATTAAAAAATATGTGATTTTATGTGTTGTTCCTTCTAGCAACTTAGCCCTTTTCCTCTATATAAGGTAAATATTCTTATGCTGCTAACCATCTCAACGATTTTCGCCTCTCTTTCTTTACCTTAGTGGTATATATATATAAATATATTTTTAATGTTTAGCCACTTCCTGGTCTCTATCATTCTATGTTTTGTATGAAGCAGATATGTTAAAATCGTTGCAGAAATCGCGATCGGCCTGTTGGATTAAGAAGCCACAAGTGCATCCAAGCATGCCACCAAAGTAACCAGGATGTGATGTGTGGTATATATATTTTACTCTATGATCATTTTAATTATATTCGGCATAAGATTTTCTGTTTTGATCGATTATCATGGATTGGTGAAATATAAGCATTTGATGTTGGCTTGGCTCAATCAAATCAAAGTTCTTAGAGATTTGTTGAGTTCTTTAGTCTGATTGAGCCGTGCCAATATCAGATTCATCCTCTATATATGTCCTAACTTTAATATGCTATCTGTTCTTAATTAATATCTTAAGTATCCCAGTAAATTTTGTTGCTTTGATATGTATGAAAGCTGGAGATAGAAGTTTTTCAGAAACCAATATCTGTTATAGGTATTCAAATTAACAATTTTTTTATGTAAAGGATTTTAAAGAGGAGTTAGCAATTCTTGGTTAAGCTAATCAACACTAAATCATTATTAGACATGTATAATTTTATATGGGTTAATGGTGTAATACTATACTAGTTAGCACATATTTAGATACAACTTACAAGTGTTTTTAAGAATTTTTTTATAAAAGTATAAAAATAATTAATAAAAAAATTTAAAAAAACACTTCTAACTTTACATCTAAACACTTTGATAATCATGTAGGTTTAAACCTTTTAGTTTCAGTTAAGTTGTTATTGTGATATATCAAGTTGAATATATACTGTTAGTTATTGTTATTCAGCAACAGGGCACGTGCCATGTAAATTCATTAGAACTATCATATTTGCTTGATCTCAAACACCTTGATTTCAACATGGTATGAGGATTTGCAAGAATAGAGTCCATTAGCAGAAGTTGACCATAAATTTAAGAGAAAGATTTACGAAGCTCCGTGAGAAAAGAAAAGGCTCATCACCACCATAATGTGTGTACACGATCAATTCTTCCCAGTTGCCTTTAATTTGGTGAAATTGTTTGTACTCCATGATTATGTCTCTATGAGCCGTGTTTGTATAGAATTGTATATTGTATTTTCTACATTCTCATAATGAACGAATTCAATTCAAATTCAAATGTAAGTACTTTAGATATTAATTCTTATATGCATAGAAGCGGAAATTAAATTTAATATATAAGAAACAAACTTTTGGCGAGATATTTTTATAACAATAAAAATAAAAAATATAAATAAAATTTTATAGAATTCAACCGAAATGTTTTACATAAATTTTTTATCTATTTTTTAATTCATAAATTTATATAAAAAAAGTAATGCAAATAATTATAAAAACTATATATTTTGATTTGAATAATTAAATTTATTATGATGAACACATATCTATATAATAATAAAAATAAAGAAATCTAAACGAGAAATTCTTATACAATTGAACGAAATTTTTTGAAATAATTTTTTATCTATTTTTAATTTATAAAATTATGTAATATAAAAATTAAATTAATTAGAACAAGTATATATTCTTATTCAAATTACTTAAATTAATGATGATCAATATGTGTGTATATATATATGTTTTAATTATGATAATTAAAAATATTTTAAACTAATATAATTTTAGATTAATAAGAATAATTTTGACTAATATATATTCTTTTTTATCATTATTCTTTCTTCATACACCTTTTACACACCTCATTGTTTAGTGCTTTTTGATTTATTGTTGACTCTTTTATAAATTATCCATTAATGAAAATAGACAAAAAAAGTTATAGGTAGATCAACTTTTTTCTTTTACTACTTTGTTATTTTTACTTTTATTGTTTCTTCTCTTATTAAATATTTTAAAATAATTTTTATTTTTTTTCTTCGACTATAACTTATTATCATTTCTTTACTTCACCCTTTCTATAGCTAACAAATGTATAACCTTGATGAGAAAAATAAAGAAAAATTATGGATAAGACACAGTTACTAATTTATAAAAAGTGTTATACGATGTCATTGAATTACAAACAACAATAAATGAAGTTGTTAAAGATATGATTTATTCAGTTAAAGATATATTTTATCTTCTATAAATAGAAAAACTTGTATAGATAAAAATCAATAATTTCATATTTATCAATTTTAATTTTTTGTTTCACAACTATCTATAAATAAAAAAAATTATTTGTGTGATTAAACACACAATACACTAGAATACATTATTTTTGTATATGATATCAATAGTTTTAGGTTTTCTCTCCTCACTATCGTGAATAGTGTTTATAGTGTCGCTACTTGTGTGAATAATGTCATGCTCACTGTTTACCACATTTCATTGTCGTAGAGACTTTCTTTCTTTGGCATGACCCTTCGATCAAATTTGTCCATCTTCGATGACCACTATGAGCACCAACCCATCATCGTCTACCGTCGCACGCACCATCATATGCTTCCTTTCTTTGACATGTTAGTTTGGTGCACTCTGCCTAGATTGACGCGTGACAACTTTTTTAGCCTATCCAATCATCGGCGACTCGTCTTCGATCCTTTTCCACTTATGGGACCCTTTGACTTACTATTTTCCAAATTTTTTGACTATTTTTCTTCCATGGCTTCTCATGGATTCTCTTCGTACTCCATCTCTACTATGACTTTTACCATTATACTTCTTGTTTCTTTCGAAAAATTAACTAGGATAACCAATTTACAACATTGGGAATATTGTTGTACAATTGTGGTTGTAAGGCCAAGGACGTGCTAATCACTTTACTACCAAAGTTACTGATGTTCCTACTGTCGATTGACCTCGTTGACAGTAAATTGATGCCTCTTTGAGTAATGTTCTTTGGTTTTCTCTTGCTCTCAACCTTTAGTCTAAGTTTCAGCCTTATCCAATGATGTTTACTATCTATATAGTGTAATCATGACCTTGATGAACATTAAATTCGAAAACATGGTCCAAACCTATCTTAGTAAACTTGAACATTTAATTGTTGATTATAATACTCTTATGTTCTTTATTAATGATGCAGAGAATTTCTATAAATAATGTAGTTAGTTCTTCATGGTTTTTGCATTTGTTTGTCTCACATTTAAACTTGATGTTGTATGTAATCAGATTTTGTTTGGACTTGTTGTTCCTACCTATGACTTGGTTAGCGAGCAACTACTTTACCTTTCCACTCCTCACGCCTTTGGTCAAACCTCTCCTCTTTTAGTGATTCCTTCGCTCTTGTCTCCCACTCTTCTCATGGTAGATTTAATGAAGGTCATGGTAGTTATCGTTGTCCTTATTTCAATTATTGCAACTGTTATAGCCATGTTAAAGTTGAATGTAGCACAAAGGCTAGAGAACAATCAAAGTCAGTAAATATTGACCAAGCTGCTTCTTCTTCTATAGTTGACTTTTTTGCCCCACCTACAAATGTTATCGTCTTTGCTGTTGAGTATCATGATCTTCTTCGACTTTGTGTTTCCCAACCACCTGCATCGCTTGTTATCGTCATGGCTCGATTTGGTAATCATATTGCTTTTGTCTCTAAGTCTCATTCCTTGGACCATGGATACTTAACTTTGGTGCCTTAGATCATATGACTAGTCACAAATCCCTTTTTTTCTTCTTAATTATCTTTTTTGGAGTCTTTGTCCTCTATCACTCTCGCAGATGGTTCTTACATTCCTATTCACAACATTGGATAAAATCACCCTCTTCCTGACTTGTCCCTAAATTATATCTTATAGGCTCTTGGTTACCCTTTTAATTTAATTTCAATCAACAAACTTATTCGTATTGTTGACTACTTTGTTTTGTTTGTTAATAACTCTTTTCTTGTTCATGATTAGTGTACTAAACAAACAATTGGAGTAAGACGTGCATCTAAAGGATTATACCAACTATCACCGTCGATGACTTATGTCTCCAATGCTTTCATAGAGCTTGCTCATTAATGTATTGGTAATCGTAGTTTGGAAAAATTATGTTACTTAGTCCCTAACATTTATTCCATTACCATTCTTCAATGTCATTCACGTAAGTTAGATAAACACCTTCGTCATTCCTCGTGCCAATAAATGTGCTACGCCACCTTTTACATTAGTCCACTATGATATTTGGGGTCTTAGTTGTATTTGTTCCACTTTAGGATATTTATATTTTGTTACTTTTATTAATAAATTTTTTAGATATACATGAGTTTTCTTAGTGAAAAACCATTTTGATATTTTTTTTTCTATTTTTCAAGGGTTCTCACATGAAATAAATAATCAGTTAGACACTAAAATTAAGATTTTATGTACTAACAATGTCTGTGAATATATATCTTTTCAATTTCAATATTTTATAACATTGTAAGGTATCTTTCATGAAATATCGTATATCCACACACCACAATAGAATGATGTTGCTGAATGAAAAAATTACCACCTATTTGAAATAGCTCGTACCCTTCTCCTTCACTATAATGTCCCACTTCGCTTCTAAGGTGATGTTCTTCTCATAACATGTTACCTGATAAATTGCATGCCTTTTTTTATACTTGATAATCAATTTTCATTCTCCATCTTGTATCCTTAACAAGTTTTGTATATTATACCTCTTTGAGTCTTTGGATGCACACATTTTGTTCATGATCTTACACTAGGTAAAGATAAATTGTCACTTAAGTTTGTCAAGCGTCTATTTCT
This sequence comes from Pachyrhizus erosus, assembly GCA_026544285.1. NCBI lineage: Eukaryota > Viridiplantae > Streptophyta > Magnoliopsida > Fabales > Fabaceae > Pachyrhizus > Pachyrhizus erosus. Next base: position 10,426 of record JAMLFT010005747.1, read on the forward strand.
TAGATACTCTTATTTGCAAAAAGATTGTCATTGTTTTTGTCCTACATTACGTTGGTATATTGTTTCTACTAATGTAACTTTCTTTGAAACTACACTATATTTTTGCTCCAAGGTTGATGACGTTTCTCTAGTTGCCCCGCCCTTTGTTCCGCTTGATACATTAGCTCTAATCATGTCTCCCTCTCCACCATCACTGCTTACATACCATTGATGCACACAACCATCACATGTTGTGCCACTTTAGATCCTCAAACATCATCTCTTACTCCAATTATCCCTTTGCCATCATCACTTGTACTTGAACTTTCTATTGCATTTCGTAAAAATATTTGTTCTACTCGTAATCTTAACCCTTTGTATGCTCTTTCTCTTAATTATGCTCATTTATCTCTTTCCTATTTTCCATTTATAAGTTCCTTGGATTTTGTCTTTATTCCTAAGTCTACAGGTAAAACCATGATCGATCCCAATTAGCAACAAACAATGTGGGAAGAAATGACTGCTTAACATGCAAGTGGCACTAGGAAACTTTTTCCTTTACTTGTTGGCAAAACTATAGTGGGTTGTCATTGGATGTATACCTTGAAAATTGGTATAAATGACACTATTGATCAATATAAGGTTTGCTTGGTGGTAAAAGGGTATACTTAGGTTTTTGGCCTTGATTATAGGGGCATGTTTTCCCTTGTGGCAAAAATTACTTTTGTTCATCTTTTTCTTGCCATGATTGTCATTAGTTATTGGCCTTTGAACCAACTAGACATTAAGAATGTCTTCTTACATGATGAGTTGAGTGAAAAAGTTTATATGGATTAGCTACCCAGATTTACTATTTCTAGTGATTCTCACTTGGCTTGTTGACTTCGTTGATCTCTATATGGATTAAAGTAGTCTCATCATGCTTGATTTGGTCGTTTCAATTATGCCTTACTTCAGTTTGGTTTGACTCAATGTGAGGCTGATCAGTCTACATTTTCTCTATACTCTCTATCCGGTCTTTGCATTTACTTGATTGTTTATGTTGATTACATTGTCATTACTGGTAATGACTCTGACAACTTTCTTCAACTAAAGTCTCATCTTCATATTCAATTTCAGACCAAAGACCTTGGTCCCTTCAAATACTTCATTGGCATTGAAGTTGTTCAATCCTCTTATAGCATTGTTATTTCTCAACATAAGTACACTTTGGATATTTTAACCAAAACTGATATGCTGGACTATCGTCCTAGGTGACACTCCTATGGATCCTAACGTGAAGTTTTTTTTAGGGCAGGGGGAGCCATTGAAAGATATCTTTGTTTGGCAAACAAACTTAATTACCTTTTTGTCACTAGACCAAACATTACCTTTGCAATCAGTGTTGTCAGTCAATTCCTGAATGCTCCATGTGACAATCATTGGGATGTTGCAATACGCATTATTTGATGCATAAAAAATGCACTTAGTCATGGATTAATATATGAAGACAAAGGCAATGTCAAAATTATTTGTTACTCTTATGTTAATTAGGCTAGATCACCATCAAATAAAAGGTCTACTTCTAGATATTGTGTTCTTCTTAGAGGAAACCTGATATAATGAAGGAGCAAGAAACATAACATTGTTGTTAGATCCAATATTGAAGGTGAATATTGTGTTGTGATAGCAATTACGTGTGAAAATCACATAACTCAAATAACTTCTCCATCGATTTAAATTTGGAGACACTCAAGATACTCTTTTAATATATGATAATCAAGTTGTCATTCACACTAGGTCAAATCTAGTCTTTCATGAGCGTACTAAACACATAAATTGATTGTCACTTTGTTCGAGATAAGATACTATAAGGAGAAGTCTTTACTAACTTTGTCAACTTTAGTGATCAGTTAACAAACTTGTTAACTAAATATCTCAAGGGTTTTAGGGTTGATGACATTTGTAACAAACTTAACTCATATGATACATATGCTCCAACTTGAGGAGGAGCGTTAAATATATGATTTATTAAGTTAAATATATGTTTTATCTTTTGTAAATAGAAAAACCTGTATAGTTAAAAATTAGGGATTCTATCCTTATCAATTTTAATTTTTTTTGTTTCATAGCTATCTATAAATAAAAAGATTATATGTGTGATTAAACACACAATACATATAAATACATTATTTTTCTATAGGTATATTAAGAAATTTTTTGGAACTTAAATTAGATTAATTATTTGGAACTATTACTCTAATTTTAATGTTCTACAACTCTTAAATAATATATATAATAAATGTAAATTTAAATAATAATTTTATAATTTTAAAATATCATAATAAGTTTGTGTATCACAAAGTCACCATTCTAGTGTGTGTAAAGATAAAATCAAATGATATCAGTATAATTTACATAAACTATTATATCATTTAATATTTTATATTATATTTAAATATGATTAATTCAATCGTTAAATTATAACTATATTTTATATTAATTATTTGTACCAAATACATGGATATCACTTAACTTGTGAGTTAAATAATTTGGGCTAAAAAAAGCATACTTTTCAAATGGTAAAAACTATAGTATGAATTATGCAATTGGTATGTTGGTTCCTGATCAATTGTCCAACTTCACTTAACATATAGTTATATGTTTGTGAGACGAGACTAGACAATGTTTTATCTAATGAGACAAGTGAAAAGAGACTTCTACTTGTCTCACAACATCTACTCATTATTATGATATTTTATAATTAAATGATAATATAAAATATAATTTAATTAAATTCTTTTAATAAGTAAAATTTAATTAGAATGTATTATGAAGTTTTTTACACTTTATTTATCATACATGGTGATATATGATATGAATGTTTTATGATAACTATTTTAAAACTGATATTTAAGATAATTTTAATTAATTAATAATGTAAAAAAAAAAGCTACACTAAAAGTACAAAATTCAAATTTAATTAGTATATTCCTGAATGATTTATTGAATTTTTTTAATTATTAAATATAATTTGCAAGATCAAGCTTATCTCTTTCCATTTTTTTCCTTTTTATCAAAGACAAAGTTAAATAACAAAAATACCACTCATAAAAGAAAAAGCTAATACCTTGTCGTTTCCATATCCATCAGGTGACTTGCAAGTCAATCACGTAAACGGCCCGCCTCTATCCCCAGTTTCTACAAAAACAGTTACGTGCATTAATGTAACCGTTCGGGCTGCTATTTTCTTTTTCTTTTTCTTTTCATTTTCAATAAATTAATATGAATTGTACAAATGCAAAACAAATCATTATTCAATCACTGTAAATAACAGTTTTGGTCAAGTAATTATAAGATGAATCCTCGTAACAGTGAATCCGCTGCCCCACACCACACGTGTATCTGGGTCCTCGCCGGCCCAACTTGTGTCTCTCGTCCCCTGATGTTACACGAAAAGAGTTGAAAACTTCAAAATCAGGACTTCAACTCTGACCCTACCTTTTTATCATTTTGGATGAAATTTGGGCCCATACAGGTTACCATGGGCAAGGGGAAGTGGGAGATGGTGGGCCAAGCTTCCAAATTTCTTTTCTATATTTTCCTCTGTTTTTTTTTTAAAAAAAAAAGAATTTCTAGTTTGATTAGCAATCTCAATTAAAGAAAACTTAATTCTAGGGTCCCCTTTGGATAAAATTCATGGCACCTTAACACCAAAGTTTTCAAGCACTGTACTCAAAGTTTTATTAAATTGGCTGAGTTATCAATTTGTTGAAGAGTTTTAGGTTCCAAATGTGTGCAATTTAATTGGAGAGAAGTTGTTTTAACTTACTAATTTTGAGTTTTGTTGTATTTGATTTGAGTTAGTATATAAGTGTTTCTTACAAATTTTTAAGTTAGATTCTTATTGATGGCTATGTATGTTTCACAATTTTTTAAGTAGATTTTTATTTACTCTCTTCATTTTAAAATAATGATTTTTTAAGGTCATCACAAATTGATTAAGAAATATTTATTTAATATTAAGTTAGAAAAAAATATTTTTAGTTGTTCAACTATTTTTTTATAAATTAATCAATTTTTTACCAATAACAAATTATATTTTGTGGTTGACATCTTTTTTCAATGTAAATATTAATTAATCTTCTTAATTATATTTAGGGGTATTGTTGGAAAAAATAACTTACAAAAATTAAAATGATCATTATTTTAGAACAAAAATAAAAAAATTAAAAAGACCATTATTTTAGAATGGAGGTAGTACTTATTTGTGATTAGATATATTTTATTAGATCTTATTAGGTTTAGATTAGATTAGGTTATTTCACTTAATAGTGTTTGTGGGATAGGTTGGAATGAATAAGTTTATATCCCTATTCAATTCAAATTTTTGATAGGATTAATTTTGTGAATATGATTTGATTCAATAAAGATCTAATAACATTTAAAACAAGGTTAGGTCAGTTTAATCGATATATTAATTTTAACATTATATATAACTAAATTGTAGAATTATAAAAAATATAATTATATTAAGGTATGTTTTACACTGTATATATTTTAAGACAAATAATATTAATATAATTATAATTCTATTGTAAATAAAATATTATTTATTAAGTCAAAAAAAATTATTATTAATAAATAATTATTTAATATATAATATTAGGATGACTTATAGTTATAGTTTCATATTTAAAAAAGTATTATTTATTGAATTAAGAAATTATATTATAAATATATAATTATTTAAAAATTATATATTTTTTAAATAATATATAACATTAAAATGATTTGAGATGATTTAGAATCCTACACTTAAAGTATAACATGAGATCATCTGCAAAATATACTAGTTTTAATTTTTTAAACCTAAATTCATTAAAAATCTTTTCGAGTTAGATTAAGTTGATAAAATGAAATGATTTGCAAATATTTTTCATTTTTATAATTTTTAAATTAATGACTTGTGATAGTACGAGGTACCAACTTAATAATACTTATCTGGTTTTAGACTTATTGTACATTATTGGAACTGGATTAAGCTAAGTCAAACAAATTTTAATTTCCACAAATGTAATTATACTAAAAATTAGGAAAAAAAATTTCATATGTAATAATCTTATTTAATCCGACTTGAATTAGACATATATCTAATGTAATGTTCAAATACTCGTAGTGCTAAATCAAATAAAGAGGAGTAACTTAATAGTTATGAGTTAATAGTTCAACCTCATATTTAACTGTATTAAATAAATATTAATACTGTGACATATAGTTTTATAATATTTGATGTGCTAGGAATTAATTTTCTGTAATTTTAGATTTAATTATCACGCACAGAATTAACACTAACATACTATTTGTTTGAATAAAAAAATGAAATAAATAAAATCTATTATTTATTTAAGAACAATAAAAAAAGGGGAATTTTTTTCATAGTATCCACCAAATAAAACTTCACCCCAAATTGACATGAAATGAAAGGAAAAGGATTTCTCTCTTTACATTTTTCAATTTCTCAAAAGTCAAATAAACTTTCTATAACATAAAAAAATAAAAACAAACCATTCATATTAAGAAAAAATAATAGAGTAAAAAACTAAATTTTTTAAAGAGTTTAAAAATACTTTTCATATATTTATTTTTATTATTTTTTATTCATTCAAATAAGTAGATAATTTTTTTTATTCAATCAACACATTTTTTTATTCTATTTTTCTTTTATTTCTATTATTCTCATTTTTTTTTTCATGTTTCTTTCTTCTTATCTTATTTAACTTTTTGTCACCATGATATAAATGTAAAATATATATTATATTCATTGATGATTAATTTCTATTAAAAAAATTTATTAATCACTTATTGTAATATCTCTCCTCTTTATTAAGTTTTTTTTATCCACAACTCTTACTTTTAATTCAAATTAAGTATGAACATTTTATAAAATAAATTCAGGCCATAAAATAGGCACTAGTTCAATTACATTCTATTTAAAGTCAATTTAATTAAATTTAACTATGTCAATTCGACTGCTTAATTGGTTCAATTACTTCATATTTCAATGATTCTATCTCATTTTACTTTGTTTTAGGAAGGGAGGGAATAGGACTGTGAGAAGAAATGAATTCCTTTACACTGTGATTTCATTCCATTCAATTCTATTTTTATTCTATTTTAGCTAATTCATATAATGGCAACTAAGGTATTATTTTACACGTCACATTAACATAATAAGATAATCTAGCAGCAAGATATGTTAAGAGCATCAAATTTTTTGTTAGCATGTATGAAAGTTAATATTTGTTAATTTTCGTAAATAATTAGAATTATCAGTTTCTTTATTTAAAGATAAGTTTGTGATAAATTTTAAGGCCTTATTATAAAACAAACTTTCAAATAGGGTACATTTTAAATAAACATGTAAACAGATTATGTTATTAAAATAAATGGTTAGATTACAACTTTAAACAAAGTTTATATTGAGTAGATTGACTAAACTCAAATCTTAAGTAAGAGAAATATATATATACTAAATTTTTCTACGATAAAAGTTTATTTGATCGACACGGTTCATTTTTATGTCTAACAACATTTTTTTTTATCAATGACATATTAATGTTTTCTTTTAAAAAATAAAAAAAGTATCTCAATTTTTTTTAAAATAATAATTTACTTAAAAAAATAAAAATGAATAATTTTATTATTTTATTATTT
>JAMLFT010005748.1:0-17099 GCA_026544285.1 Pachyrhizus erosus
AAATAATATAAAAATATAATTCAATAATTAAATCAATAAAATTTATATTTTATGTAAAATTATTAATAATATAATAATTAGTAAAACTTACACCAATATAATTTGCCTCCTCTCTCTTTATTTATATATATATATTTTCCTCACAACCAGAATATACAGTTAAATATCTAGTGACACAAGAATAAAGATACTAATATAATAAGAGCAAATATGGAGTTATATAAGATAAAATAGATAGATAATTGAGCCAAATATAAGACTTGGCTAGACTTTAGCCGGTCGTCCTTTGCTGACGACAAGAAAATTTGCAGCACCCTATAGAATTCACATAGCTCTAGATGCAGCCTGCATGACCAATCCCTCAAATCCTGTTAGTCTAAGTAACTCTAAACCCTAAACCCTAAACAATTCTACCAGAAGACAAGAACAGCTTAGTAGGAAGAACTTCTAAGACAATTTTCCTTAACAACAATATTATCCTTTGAGTCTCACACCACTTTTAAATAAAATTTATGAAAAATATTATTGACAAAAATTTATTAAAATTTATAATTTTTTTTATGAATTTTACTATTTATTTAACTAGTCTTTCTTTTAATTTTGTAGTATAATATATGTGTTAAAAGTAGTATGTTAAAGAGTGTGATAATAATATTTTTGTGTTAGTCATAAGTTAAAATTTATTGAAACTCATAATTTTTTGTCTTTTGGTTGAGTTGGTAACTTCCAGCCTGTCATTTGTGGCTTTTGGACAAGAGAAATCCAAAGAGCATATGGTTCTAAGTTAGTAACTTGGATCCAACCTTCATAAGAAAAACCGATTTAATGTCTCTATCTAGCTTGCCTAATTCCAAGAGCAACCCATATATTTAAGTCGACATTTTTATTTTATTTTATTTTTCAAAAGACAAGGTGATAATGACCGGAGCTATCAAGATCATGCGCAAAAAAATTCTGCATTTTTTTGTTAATATCATCACAAATATTTCTGGCAACGAAAGAGACTTGCGTTGAAATTAAGTATTCATTTGACAAGCTATCCCACTGAATCGTCGCGTCACTATGAGATAAATAGCTTAATTAAATGTTTTCTTATCACATTAAGCTATGAAAAATTCAAACTTGCCACGAAATCATTATTCAAATTCTGAGATTCTTCTTGCTGCTTGGGAGTGAATTATTTTAATATGTGTGTGGCAGCGTGCTAGTGTTCAAACAACGTAAGGAAGAAAATTTCTTACTTTCCAAGGCATCAGTAAAGAAATTTCTTGCTTATTTGAATTTATTTGATTTAAATATCTTTTGGTGGTTTTTATGTATTTTTAATCGTAAGAAATTTTCGTTTTAGTACATCTAATTTGAAATATTTTATTTTAATCTCTATAGTTATAATTTTTTAATTATTTAATTTTTCAATCATTAATATCTAAAATTGTTTAATATTTTTATATTTAAATTATTTAAAATTATTATAAAATTAAATCTAAAAATTTAAACAGTTTCAATCGTAACAGTTTTATTACAAAGAGCAAAATCAGATGCTTTAAATATAAATATAGGAACCAAAAGTAATTAAAGCAATTTATTTTAGCTTAAATCAAAATGGTTATTACTCTTGTAAGTCTTGTTTGACTTGATCCTAATGATCAAATGAATTCGGTGACTCTAGAGTCTAGCCTAAAGGCAAGCACGAGGACTCTTCCTTTCTTCTACCTTGCTTCACACGTTAAAGACTTTTCATTCAGACTCTCCGGCACCATTATAAATTTGGCACTCTGCCATCTCCAAAAATACTTGAACTGAACATTGTGGAGCAATTAGCCATGAATATCATCAGAGTAGTAGGAGTACTTGTGTGCTCAAGCTTGCCTCTCTTAAGCTGCTTTATGGAACTTTTTTCTTACACTGCTTCTCAACCACACTTCAACACAGCGTCCGAGCAAAATGAGTTGAGCAAGAAGAAAGATGTATCTATCACTGCTAATGTGGCTGCCCAAAAGCACTTTCGACAAATTCAATACATATGTTAAGGGGATCTTGGATTAAAGTTTTGGTGGTAATATAATGTTCTGAAAATGTTTAGGAGTCATATTTAATTTTCTCAGTTAATGTTGTTAGACTTTTCAAAGTTGTGGGGAGAGTGTTCTCCAATCTCCACTAAGCATAAGTTTGGACAATATATGTAAACCTTAATTGATTGCTGTCTGAGTGCTGCTTCTTGTATTGTATTAGCTGATTATTAGGTTTGTTGACTTTGGTGTACAAGAAAATTTAGTACTGGCTGGTGGCTGCTGCTACAAGTGGTGTTGAAGTTAAGGATCAAGTGAGACACAGAGAGAAGAAAATGAGAGAACAAAAGGGGTTAAATGTGACCAATACATTGTTAATTTGAATCTTATATTCTTAGTAGTGATGATAAAGTGCAAACTCAAAAACCACTCATAACTAAATCTGAACCAATCATTGGTAACTTGGGATAATCAATGTTAGCTCAGCTGGCTATACAATACTTATCACTTAACATCCCACACAAATTCAGGATGGTGTTGGGGACACTCATTTGATTTCCTTAATCTTAGTTTCTTCCTGTCTTCTAGTGGTGAGACTGGACCTTACTTCGTGGGGCTTGTATGTCCATGATTAACTTTCCTCTCAGGCTTATCAATCAATTATTCATCCACTCCCCAACTTCCAAAATCCAGGATCTGCATATCACTTGTGCCAGACATGCATACTTGCATCCACTTGGATTTCAATGGAAGTGGTAGAAGAAAAAAAAGGTGCTTGGGAGACGAGTAGATAATGAATTCTCAATTACTGCCAAGTGGGGGTCAGATTCAAGGACTATGAGCCCAAAACTCGTTATTTTGTTTATAAGCTCAATTATACGAGGCATCAGTCATATCAGCTTAAAAACACGGCAGATGAATGTAACTTTCACAAGCATATTTTATATAATGCCCAGATACGAAAAACAAAGAAATCTTCCGAGCCAATACTGAATAGCAAAATGGATGATCAACACTAAGTGGTATTAAAATCATTGCATATAAAGTTTTTTTTTAATTAATGAAATCCAAAAGAAAGTAACTAAGTAGACAGTGATTTACTTTGTGATATGATATCTTTGAAATTTGTTAGTTTATAACCATTGGGTTGATCAGCATACGCACCAAATTTAACAAAAGCAACTTTAAAATCTTAATTAAAACTAAACATGTAATAATTGACGACTTGCTAACACAGTTTTTATCGAAGTTTGATTTACTGATTTTTGTAGAACGTGTTAAATTATTTAAAGAAAAATTATTAAATCCTTGTATTTTTATTTAATGATTTTCATTTTAATTAGTACGTTATCAAAATTCTAAAACTCAGCTGTTGAGGATTTATTATACGAAGAATGAGTGACCAATTAGTTTAATAAAACCCTACACCCTAATCTTTGATAAATTCTAGCTGAGCTCTGACGTATGCCACCACTAACAACTAGTATTAAGCACTTGAATAGCACGAACTGCTTTAAATGGTGACACTTAAGCACATGCACATCATAACCACATTATTGGATCTTAGTTACTTGTCTGTATTTGACAGGATGCGACACTTAGTGCGATAAATAAGATCAACTAATGTGCTAATTTCTATAAAGTACAACACGTTACAAGGTACATTATTATATGGTTGTGAAGACTGAAGAGCCAAAATATGGAGGCCTAATGTGTTTGATGGACTAAATACAGCTTCTGACCATCCTTAATCATGTCCACATCAGTAATTTTACCCGCATCTTCTGATAAAATACAAGAATCGCCAGAAAATTCTATCTGTTCTGCCGCTGCTTTGATTAGCTCTTCCATGGAGTGTGGAACCCATAATACAATTCCATGTCTTGTATTATCTTTCGGATCCCACGGGTGGAAAGGGAACACTGTGCACTTCTTTGGGTGCATTTTATCTGAAAATGATCGACGAAATTAAGGTTTACAACAATTGCTGATCTAGGGTCTAGAAAATATAGAGATAAGCAGACATAACAAAAGGAAATGCATATCAACTTGGAATAAAATAATTTTTAGTCTGCTAGCTCTTCGTGGAATGGGTAGAATTAGATGCAAATCATTCATATAATTGCTTAAACATTATGTTTGAGATAACATGTCTCCTTAACCTAAATCTTAATGAACTATGATAAAGTTGACCAAAAAATAAAATTTAACATGAAAACGAAGTAGTGAACTGCGAGAAAAAAATAAAAAGCAAAACGGCTACGTAATAATACATCCTAGTGCATGCTATGAAATTCTTACGGATTTTCACTCTAGGATGGAGGAGTTAATCTTTTTAAATTGCTAAGTAGCCCATTCTATTACACTTCCTACTACCTCTTACAAAAACTAAAAAGGTATCGCAATATAATACCTGTAAATTCTTGGGAGCGATATGGGAATTCTGACAGTTGAGCAGATTTTGCATCTTCCAGTAGCTTGATCAGATTCTTATTTCCACACATCCGGGCTTCATCAACCGGAGTATTTCCCCATCTGTTTGCAATCAAATGAAAATCAACGAAAAGGTTGCGTTTATGCTATTTTGGTGTAATTATGAAAAGAAAAGAAACAATAACCAGAAGTTATATTCTTGCAAGTTCAGTCAGACATTTGAAATTAGGGAAAATATAGAAAAGGAAACAGAAAAACATTATATTTTACTGATAATAGATGTGTGTTGAACTTACTCCATCTTGTCTATATTTATACTACTAGTGTGCGGATAAGGAAAAGGACAAATAGATGACAGTGGACAAAGAAGTTCAACAACCAATAATTGAGGGAAGGAGGATTAAACAACTAATATTCATCACTAAAGTACATCTGACACGTGTGCACAGTGGCAGAGGTTTACTCAAAAGGGTGGCACTTCCAAGAATGGATCAGTCTAAGCAGGGAAGCATCATACAAGTGGACAGTCGACAAAATAGAAATTTTGTTGGCCTTAATTAGTACTTAGTCTGGTTGAGTGAATAAAGAAGAGGAAAACAAACTAATACCATGTTGAAATTCTGTTATGGAGTTACATATCCATAATATGACTGAAATGCAGGGCATCAAGTTTCTAGTTATCTTCGCTAGACACACAAATGGGTGCATGTACACTGCACCCAAATCAAAATATAAAGCCTAAGGCTCTAGTGAATTATGCCAGCCTTGAATAATCATGCTCCATTTTATTTTTCAAGTAAAAACAAGAATGAAAAGGTTCCCTAGTATCAAGCACCGGTCATGTCAGCATGAACCTGCAAAATGAGATGAATGATACCTGTCTTTGGTAAAAACACTAGCTCCGGCTTCTAATAGCAACTTTGCCATGAAGTATAAACCTTCAGCTGCAGCAATGTGAAGAGGGCTTCGGTAATCATAATCTTTTAAGTTAGGATCCATGCCATTGGATAAAAGTCTTTTAAGATAATCTGAATCTCCTCTTGCAACTGCTGTACACAAAAAACTACCAGCATTTTCAATTTTCATTGAGGCCCCTTCTCTAACAAGTAAAGAAGCAACCCGATCATGTCCATTCTTAACTGCTTCAAGTAAGGGTGTGTTCCCAAAGTTATCTATAAAATTACCAAATAATGAGGGTTGTGTCAGGCTGTTAAAATTCAGGTGTCTCATAGCAATGAATATTTAATAGGTTAGACAATTACCTTTAATATTGACATCTACACGTTCTTGAATAAGGAAAAGTGAGATATCTTCATGTCCTCTAGATGCTGCTAGATGCTATTGGAAAAACAAAAGGGGATCATATCAGGCAATTATTCTTCATAATAGAATCCATATGTTGCCAAGTTGTTACTTACCAGCAACACAATAGATGAAGAGAAAGCAACAGAATATTTACAAGACTTCAGAAGTTGTAAGCTCCTTACCAATGGTGACCTTCCATCATAATCCGTCTTGTTGGGATCTGCTCCAGCTCGAATTAGACCTTTTAGCTGATACAGATCCCCATGAAAAGCTGCACTATTGACTTTCAGAGCAAGCTCAGCTTCTTGCTTTCCAATATGAAATGTGATGTCTGACTCCAACTGCTTACCTCGAAAAGACTCTTTTCCCTAAAAAAATGTGAAAAATTTAGCTGTCACATGATCAGGAATTAATAAATTACAATCATATATGTCTAACTTGATACATCCATTGCTTGTTCAACTAGAGAGTAGCATAGTGTATTTTTAATTCATGTCAGAGTCGGATACTATACAAAAGGGACGAGGACGTGAGAAATAACATATATAACATTATTACCTCTAGAAGGTTGTTTAATACTTTCCTTCCATCATAAAAGTAGATGTCTAGGATATTTGTAAATGATTGTTTATCAAGTCGCAGGAGTCTACTCAGTTCACAAACGCGGACTGTATATGGCTGAGGAATGTTGCAAAGAATAGATATTTCTCCGAATGAACTGTTAGGCTGTAGAAGTGAGACAGTTTCTTCAGACCCGTCTTCAGCTGTGCCTACTTCTTCCTGCATAGAAACAGCTTTCAGCATTCAGAAAGCATAAATTGAAATTCATCTTCTGTGGAAAATTTTTGGTGCCTTAATTCTAAAATTCTACTAAAAATTCTTCGTGTCTGATAACACCTACTGTTCACGTGAATACTTCATCATGTGGAAAATTTATAAAATTCTCATGCCCTCTGTTCACACAAATACTTTCTCAAAGCAGTACAATTCAAAGAAGAAAATTCAGCATATCCCATGCCTAAAAAGATATGCATAGCAGCATGTCTATAATTCAAATAACTAAGAAGGTATAACTAAAAATGCCAAAAACCTTAGCAGAAGAAAGAAAAAATAGTTATTGAGCAATTGCAGAAGTGGTTGTTGAATTATAAAATCATACCAGTACTCCATGACACACAAAATATAGTTGATCTACAACATTTCCTTGTTCCATTATAACTTCCCCTGGAAGAAAGAACTCCTCGTGGAGCCTAATAACCTGAAAGGTCAAAAGAACATAAATTATCATCACTTCAACATCACACATTCAGAAGAGGATAATGGACGATGAATAAACTCTCGTGAAAGGCACATCTAGTCATATTCATTAGGCGGAGGAGGCACATGCTAGGAAAAGAGTGCGAGTAAATGTGACTATTTTAGTCCGTGGGTAGACATATTTTGTGCAGTTAGTATTCTTCATCCCATCAAGTCTTTCAACGATGAAATTGTTGATTACATAGATTGCATAGAAAAAGTAACTGAAATCTACAAAAAAGTTAAAACACTAATAAGCAATGTGAAAATTATTACTTACAATCTGATTGATGAATTCTGAAGAGCATCCTTTAAAAAGAGAAACCTTTTCAATGTATGGCAAATATAATGTTTGGGATATCTGCAAAAAGTTATTAGACCATTGCATCATTCAAGATCAAAATGATGGAAACAATAAAATATGTCCTTCTTTAAAGGCATAAATTCGAAGTATATACTAACTACTTTTTTATATTATGGAATTCTCTCTTTATTTCAAGTATAAGCACCTAGTGCTCCCAAAAACGAACAGAATGGAATGAATAAAGTAAACTTTCAAACTCATTCCTTAAACACTGCAAAAATACCTACAAATGCAGAAAAATTCTAAACACACTAACATGGAAAATATAACAAAAAAGGTGACCTACAGGTCCAATATAAAATTTTTGGGGGCAAGATGGAGTCAAAGGAAATAAACAGAAAATATGTTGCAAAAAACGTTCAAAGAAATTATTAGGTCAAAACATAGAACAACCAGAAAAATGAATCTACCCAAAGACTATATTGGGATCCTTATTGATTTTCTGAATTTACATTAACTGAAAATGAAACTTAGTATGATCACACTTTAATCTATCATAATTCATAAGTGAATAACAAGCAAAATACACAATATAACGTGTCAATCCCTTAAAGCCTAAAATTGTATATTATCTATGTTAAGATAAAAGTTGTATGTAGATGTTTCCAATATGCACCAGTTAGAACTTAATGAAATGATAAATGATATTTTACACTAAACTATCATTTTCAACATTAACTGACATTTCAAATAGTATCTATCTTTGCATATTTATTGTGTTATTTTCTTACACATTTACCCATACTTTTATATTAGTGAATTTATCACAACTTTGACAACAGTAATCTAAACAGACAAAAATATATGGAGATGAATAAAACCAACAAAACTGGCTCCAGATTACAAATACCTACTAAACAAAATGTGAAGACGTGTCAAAAAGCATTTAGAACTTAGAAGCACATGGGAAACTATAATATTGTTGGGAAATGAAACAAATGGCAATACAACAGTGACTTTCATAACTGAAGATAAATGAGATTCAAAGTCATTTTTTCTCTTATTACCTTAGCTCGAATAGAAATAGGGATATCCTGAATGACAGCAGCCTCAGTGTAGCTACTCTCATACTGTAATCGCACATGGCCTTTTATTTGTTCACGGATATCCCTTCCAAGCCTATTTCTGTTCATATATTTCATAAGGTCTGTCATCTTGTCCCTAAACTTTTCAGTCTTTGATCCCTTGACTATCAAAGCTGTCATGTTACCAATCAAATAGGCACCAAGAATCATATCAAATGAAACATATACCATTATGAATACCATCTCCCTCATATTTACAGCATGTATATCTCCATAGCCTGCGGAAGCAATGATCACAAAGATGATTCATTCAGAAAAATTTACAAAAGAGACAACATACATTATTACATTTTGAAAAACAATCTAAATATATAGATATCTAGGCGAAAATACATGGATGTAGAATGTATAACCATTTATAATTGTTAGTTTTTAGTTTTGATGATGATTATTATGTTTTTGAGCAGTGAAAAATATGTGTTCTAGTTTGAATAGATGATTAATGTGTCTAAACAAGCTTTTAAATTGTAATTGATTTGCTAAAATTTCTTGATATTTGTTTAATTTGATTAATTCAAATCACCTTATTTGTTGTGATTTATTTGAAATCCCTTAACAATGTTGCAACTAAAATTTAATAGATGATATTTTGATTGAATCTCTAACTTGATTTGGTAAGATTTTGAAATGTACTAATTCCTTTATTACAAATTGAGAGAAATACATGGAACCAAGCTACTTTATATTAAATAAAATAGAGATAATTTTTCTGCTTTATCTTGATTAGGATCTAGCTTCATTGAGGAAAGAAATCACTCTCTAATGTTTAAAGTATTACAAATATGTTCTTATGGCAAAAAGATGTAAACTAACAACTACAGTAGCACCTACGAGGAAAACTAGTCACTAAAACAAACAAGACCTACAACTACTACGAACTTTGCTTATTTTGTGAGCTGGACATTCCATGAATTAACGAGACTATTTTTTCTTATCCTAATATCACTCAAACGGCTAGCAAAGGCCAAACAAACACACATTGGCTACAAATAGAAGACACGCTTGAAGAATCAAACAAGTGATTTGGAGAAAAATATAGAACGGTTTTATCCTTGTAATACCCATTGTTTTTCCTAATTGCTGAGAGCTTTATACTTGCAAATTTACTCTATAGAGAGTTGAATTATTGTCTTAGCTCAAATATAAAAGCAATTTTTGTTAGTGAAAAGAAGAGAGTGTGGGTAGCATTCTAAGGAACTTCATTTTAATCAAGATTACTCTATTTCAAGTGGAGAGAGAGGAATTTTTTGTGGGGTCATTATGAGACAAAAACCACTACACTAAGCTTTAAGCTAAGGTGGAAGAGGGTTTGTTGAAGTCCTTCTAAGCAAAAACATGACGTTGTGACCTACATTGAATTTTTGCTTACAAGTATCAAATATGACCAATCCAGAAACGCGGAAGAGGTTCTGATATTATTCAGTTCATTTATTCATTACCAACGCATAAAATCTTAAGCAGATGCAGACAAGGTAACAACTATGTCGGATATCAACCAAGATTCCCAAAATATATTTTCAATTTGAGGTGGTATGGTTCACCAGTTCAGTCACTCAGAACAATGTACTTTTGATGTAACAACTTCTGGTGCTTTGGAGATTTGATCTCTTACAGAACAGTTGTTGAGGTTCTGTTGCTTTATTTTTCAAAGCATCAACCCTCAAGAAATCGTGACTGGTTTATCAGTAGAATTCTATGATTACTATATATCAACAATACTGTCAAGCTTTATCCTACTAACAAGGGTTGGTTACAGGGATTAAACCGTTCAATTGGGCTCTAACACACAAATTATCACTAAATCAGTTTAATTTAAAGTAAGATTTTTTTTTCTAATGGTTTCTCCTGCAGAGTGTTCCTTTAACCCTTTAATTAGACTGTCTTCTATTTTTATTCGAATTTTAAAATTGACTATCAATTACCTAACACGACCCTCCTCTTTTATCCAGCCTTGACCGACTATGTTTAATATTGACCACATACCATAACATAGGCAGAGGTATGGTAACTAATGACCCAAAAAAGTAAAAATCAATTTTGCTTTATGAATTAAATAAAATAACATACCAACTGTAGCCATTGTAACAATAGCGAAGTACAGAGATGTTGTGTAGCGCTTCCAAAGATCAATTTCTCTGAAATGTGAATAACTAAAGTCACCTAGTTTTAAACTTCCTATCCATGTGTACCCTTCTTGGGACTCAGGTAGTGTAGTAGCCAAATAGTAGAAAATGCAGGCTGCTGTATGGGTGCAATAGAGTTCAACTACTATCAGTTTCACAATCCGGGTAATAATGTAATTGACACGTATGTCCTTCTCCATCTTGTGGAAAAAATCTGTGACTTTCCGCACCCTATATAATCTGATCCACAAAAGGTACCTCACTTCCTCTTTTCGTCCACAAGCCTGTTAATAAAAAGTTATCCTAGTTGTTAGAGTACAAACCAGAACTGAAAACCTTCAATAACAAAGAAAATGCAACAAAATCAGATGTCATAACAAAAAGCTGTTAACATTTTAGCATAACATGTGCCATTCTTCTGTACAGGTAATGTAATGTCTCAAAACCAGCCAATAATAGTCTTTTGTCTAGATAAACTGAGTTGCACAGTGGATCAAACGAGGACAAAATTCTGACATTACGTAACCCGCTCCACTATTTCTTATGCAGTAAAGTGATGTAAACATGACTAATTATCTCATTGTCTTTTTGTTGTTTGTGTTCCATTGCTATGTGGGGACAAACTCCCTGTATTAGTCATAATGAAATGTCCACCAATACAAAAGTTCTATTACCATGAAAGAAACAAAAAATACGTGAGCTAAAAGAGAAAAAAGGGCTTTATCCAAGTACTGAGACAGAATGTCGGGATACTAAGGAATTTTTCTCTGATGTCTTAATAGATGGCAACTTATGTCTTTTCCCGGTTTAACCAATAGTTGGCAAATCCTAAGTATAGATAACAGATAACCTACAGTGTAAATAAAGTTGCATGGAAAGTTAAGGAAAAACTAAAATAAGGGCAAAAGTTCCTTTTAACACTGGCCATTTTATTGCAAACTGAAAACTATGCTAGAAGCCTAGAACCTAGAAGCTAGAACTACCACGGCATGTATACAGGCATTATAAAACACTAACATAAGCGATCTGATTACAGACTTTGCAGGATGCTTGAGTTAAATAGGCAAGCAACAAATTTTTCAACAATTTTTAGAATCATGCTTAGAGACTGTCAAAACAATTAAAGGTAAGCAATATAGATACTCAAAAAACTAGGGTTTATCTGGAAGAAGTTTAACCTTGTAGATGATGTCCCAGGGCATACATCCAAGAAGATCAAATATGAAGTTAGATTTTAGATACCTACATGAAAAGAAACGTGTAAGCCAAAAACCAATTTAATAACATAAAAAAAAAATCCCTAAGCCCTATAAAAGCCAATACAAATCAAATATCTGTAACCAATTGCAGACTTTCCCAAAGACCAAAGCCATAGTTATACAGGAACATCCTAAAAACTGAAGTTAGATAATAATAAGCATTAGTAATCATGGAAAAATGAGGAACATCATTGGAGAGAGGAAAAAAAAAGTAAAAATTTACCGCAGAGCAATAGGGGTTCGCTTGTAGACAATACGATAGGTCTGACTGTCTCTATAAGCAACAAAGAATTGCAAGACAATATCCACAAGAAAAGCTATTTGTCCAATGATGTCCAGTATAAAGAGATTCTCAGGCAAGCCACGGAAAAATCCAAACTCCATTGGGGTGAAGAAGGATGAATACACTGCCCATAGCAATATGAATTTTGTCCATATCCGATACCACCTGCAGTGCCCATCAACATAGGCATCAAACAATTTAGTCTTTCACTATTTTAGTCTTTCACTATTTGAAGCAAATTGATTGTTAGTACTTGTCTTAAGCGAGATCGTAAACCGTATGATCCAACATAGCATGATGTTTTGAAAATATAAAGCAAGGTCATCAGGCATCAACTAGTTCAGCTAACTAGTATCAGCAGAACTGGTGCGGAATTGAATACTTCATGCATTTTTTATTACTTTTAGTCATTCGCGCCAAAGTGTGCTTGCTCCATTTGTAACATCTGATTTTATTTTTTTTCACTTCAAAAGCTTTTTTTTTTTCCTTGTTATTAACATAAAGAGAATTGATTCAGAAAGAAAATCAAATATCATCAATGTAATTGTCAAACGTGATTAATTTCTGTTAAAAAGTTGATTTTGAACTTTGCAAACATAGTTGTTGTAGCTTGACGTTTCTGTGAGTCAGTACGATTATACTTAGGAAGCTTTACCATCAGGATAAAAGATCGGGCCTTGTTACTACTCTCTGGGCTGAAACTTGGGCCTTTTTAGCTCTTCTCCCGAATCCCCACCCAAAAACCAGACCACTCCGAAATTTCGAGAAAACGTGGAAACTTTCATGGATATATATCATTATCAATTTTGCAGACTGAATACGATAGTTTTTCATGTTTTTTTTTTCTTTCAGATAACGTATAATGGAGACAAAACTTAGATGTCAAAATATGGCATAAATAATTAAATAGTATGAGTGTTAAGTCATAGTTAACGTCAAGTGTATAAATGTCAAAATGACAGTGATTATCGTCTTCTAGAATTAGGGTTAAAAAATTTGTTGACAATCTATAATTTGATGTTCAGTATATTTTAATTAATTTCGTATATTGAAAAATGTGTTTTTTTTTTAGAATAATAAAATTTTAATCGTTTATAAATTGCCACATACTCATATAGTCGAGATTTATCATCCTTGAGGAGGAAAAAAGTTAAAACAATTTTCATTTTAATATGCCCATTGTACACATGCATAGTGTGACTTTCTAAAGGATATAGCCCGTCCAATTGTAAACTGTATGAGTCACTTGATATACACTGCTTGATGTGAAATTAATCAAACTATAACTATTTTTAAAAAAAAAAAATCAACGAAAACTATGACCGATCAACTACGACGATTATGATAAGATGGACAACAAAGCAAAATCACATGAATTACGGACCCAGCCAGCACATGTCGCGAGTGGCGGGAGGGAATGAACCTTCATTTCAAACTTGCCGCCATCTAATCCAACCCAAATACACCACACATGTTCTTTTTTAACACAGCAACCATACCCTACACCCAGTTAATTTGAACTCCGTATCTATCTCTTAACCTTTTATGAACGATAGAAACATTTAAATAATAATATAATAAAAGTTTAATCACTGTGTATTATTAGTATAAAAAAATTTATACCATCAACTAGATCAGGGTGTAAAATTGCTTTTCATAGTTAATGCATAACTTATTTTTCATATAATAGTGTTATATTAATATTTTATTAAACATTAAGTTAATAAATAAACAAAAAATATATCATTAAAATAGTGAAGATCAAAATTTAAAAATAAAATAAAAATAAATTCATGAAATGATGATAATAAAAAATATTATAAGTGTAATTAAACTTAAGGTTAAATCAATTCTTATAATCGTCTTCATTTTAAACTTTAATCCCCATAGCAAAAAATAGCAAGTTTTAGTTCCTTACTTAGGCATAAATAAAAAAAAGTTCAAGTTTTGCTTCTAATTATTAATATCATAAATTACTTGCTGGTTTAGGAGTTGGTCTTTATCCGAAGAATACGTGGTACCTCCGTCAGAAGCTTTAGACGAGTTTTTCTGCGGTTTAGCCAAGGCTTAATTCCTTTTTGTTACGTTTTTCATTTCTAAGACACTAATAACCTAATCCTAATGAAAATGGAAGAAAGAAGAAAAGAGATTGGAATTGAAGTTAAAGCAAAGGAAACCTGTTATCGGGATGGATGACGGAGTCTTTAACGAAGTCCTTGGAGAAGCCTCGGATTCCATGGAGAAGCGCTTGGCGACTGAACTTGCTCCATCTTGAGTTGAGTTGGAACTGATTCTCTATGAGATCAAACCTGCTCCCTCTCGACGATTTCAACCGGTCACGCAGGTCCTGCACCTCGTACTCTCTCTCATCCGAAGAAGTAGACGACGAAGACGATGACGGCGGCGAAGAAGAAAGAGATCTGGAAGACGACGTCGTTTGCTTCCCCTCTTCTCCCTCTTCTCCCTCTTCTCCCTCTTCCCCAGTCGCCGGCTTCACATTCTTCTTCCCCGTCATTTTCAGAAAAAGCTCAAACGGAAATGTTAAGAAATACTAATTGGCCTTTCGACGAATGGAACTGTCTACGACGTGGTGTTATATATATGTGATGAAGGATTGAAGGTGATGCGAGTGGCTGGTTGAGGAGGGCCACAAATGTTGGAAATGAAAGTTATAGGTCACGGGATATATTATAGAACAAAGATGGATCGATGTGCATCACGGGGAGAAAGAAAGGGTTTATGTTATGATGTGCAAATAACAAAAATGAAGGTTATGAAAAAGACATAAGGAAATTAAGAGCGAATGAGAGATGATAACTGACCACGCTCTTCAATTTCCTTTCTGTCATGTCTCCATAATCATAATCTCGCCGGAGATTAACACCCTTTTATACCACCACAGGCGCGCCACACATGGGAATTGAATAATTAAAATATTCCAACTATTTACTTTTTTTTAACTTACTTTTTTTATTCACCGAATTTCACGCATTCCTTATTCGGCAACTATGTTTATAAACTTGTAAAAATGTTAACAATTCTCTTCGGTAATATTATTTCAGTATTTGGTTACAGTTCAATTCTTAAGTTTATGAGGAGATGTTAATTTTTAAATAAATTTTAATATTTTAAGAAATTTTTCGATAATTTTTAATTAGAAGATACTTTGAATTAATATATATATATAGGTGAGTTAATTTATATTAATAAAAATTAGTGTTAATTCGATCTAGATCGTTCTGACAAAGATTGAGTCACATCTGTGTACGCTATTTGCCCGAATATTTTATGAAATTTTCATGGTATAGTTGAGTTGGACTAAGGTTGTAATTGTGGTGACGAGTAATTGAAGATAGTGGCTGATAAACATGGGCGCATAGACGGTTGTCCACGACTCCACGTGGAACTTTTCAGATGTAAAATATTTTACGAGATAGAAGACCCTGTTACTGATGAATGTCCATGGTTTTGGATGATTGAAATTTTCAACATAAATCAAGGTTCGTGTCGTCATAATAAATTTAGTGTTTTTGGTGTTCAATCAAGTGTCTTTGTCGTGTAAATTGTGGGCTGTATAATCCATTGTTGACTAATTATTTTGTTTCTTCTACGTTTTAGAGGACAACTAATCATGCTTGAGATACATTTAACGCATTTTATAAGATAATAAAGTTGATTGAAATCAATCTTCGACCTACTTAGCAACGTTATCATGTGCATACAAGAACTCAAGATCAAACTTCATATTTAAATCATCGTTTTAAATTATACAATAATGATATTTGAACAGTCTAACAATATAAACACATTATATGTTGTAATTCAATTACAAATTAATAAGTGTATAAGTTTGTTGACTTTAATATTAATTATTTTAAACATTATATCTACCATCATTTGTAATTAGTGGATAATATAAACTTTTTTTATATTAACAATAGTACATAAAAATTAGACTTATAAAATAACAGGAATGCTTTTGTTTCATGTTGAATTAGTTTTTAATGTTAAAAAAATGCGATTCAGATTAGATCATATTGTAAACCTGGGTCCAAGAATGAAGCTCATGATAAGCTAACCATCATGTCCCATATGCGTGGCGAGGCTCCCCCAGTTTTTTAAGATTAGGTTCCCTTGACGGAATGCCTGGCACTATGATGTTGCAATGATGCACCATAATTCCAATAACATTAATCATCATTATCCATATATCCATCACCAACTTACACCCAATTCTCCTGCCCTAGTAATGTGCCTTGGGTTAAAGTTTAGATTACAGATACATTCATGTTGATCAGAAGGTTAACATAAGCATCGGAGTTGAGTACGGATCATCACAATATGAACTTGCTATACTAAGAACGAGAGACACATCAACCACATATTATTTCCATGCCAAATATTGAACAGATGGATTTTAATGTAATATCAAAAATTGAAAACCTATTCAATTTGGATGATTCGCTTACTTAATTTATTCATTTCTAATTTTGTATGTTAATAATCAATACTTTTCAAATAATGCGATTTTTATGTAATTTTAAAAAAAAAATCGTCTAATTATTTTGCATATTTATCTCAAAGAACTAGCTTTTTTTATTATCAAGAACTCGCGTCTTTAATTATTAGTTTGCTATACAAATTTAATTATTAGTTTCGACTGGCTGCTAAATTTATTTTAGGTAATGGTGAGATTTTGATCTTTTAGTACAGCTTATAGGCTTTAAACATAAAATGACAATATTAGTTAAGATGTTTCTTTTATTAACTATAACAAAAATTACTTGGTTTTACTTAGAATATAAGAAAAGTATATAATAATATTTTAAGCAATCAATAAAAATGGAATAATTTTTTTTTTTTGTTAATGATTTAATTATTACTATTTATTTTATTATCAGTTTAACGATTTAAAATATTTAAATTGAATTTAAGCATCCTC